>QFFA01005137.1:0-18585 GCA_003316565.1 Russula foetens | reverse complement strand
TTGCCATTTCTCTTTTTATTTCCTTTTTTCCTAGAAAGCCGTTTGAGAAAGAGTGTATAAAAAAAAATATTCCGAACATACTCCCTGGCGGGGAGTCGAACCCCGCTCTCGCGCGGCCGAAATGGTGACAGGCGCGTGTACTAATCCGATATACTACCAGGGACTTGACACTCTTTGTTAGAAGAAATATATATTGACCAGCAGAAGCTTGCTCATTGCCCCTAATATAGGTATTGATACCACGTCGGGATACCACGGCGTCTTGGGGTCCGTTTGACAGAAAGTAGTTGTCCCTCCCAGGCGAAAAGTTGGCCAACGATTCTAGGACGCTTACGCACTACACATGCATGCCGTATTTCTGTATTTTTTAGTGCTGTAAGGTATGCACGCACTGTAGCCTTGAAATTGAGTACGTGACGTCGTCCGCATTGCCCGCCATGCCTAGTCCATCTTTCGGTGAGCTGCCTGATGTCTGCGAGAGGGGCACCGTAAGCCCAGTTGGCGTCGTTGACTTCATCTGGGAGTTGGGCGTCATTGGGCCTTCGCCGAAGATGGGGAAGCGCCTCCTTTGCGTTGGCAATCCGAAAGGGTGCTCGTTTGCCATGATGCACTGGTCAGGCTCGGAGTGGACAAGGAGCTGAAGATGTACTTGACCCCACTGAGCAACTCGAAATTCAAGGCTGCAAACGGCTTTGGGGTGCGGGCTCAGTGAAAATCCGTTCCATGGTAAGTCGCAATATATGCTGTAAAGGTCGACGGTAACATTTTAGCCCAAAGCTCCAAGACATGAGCCTCACTGACCCCGGCGGAGGCGGAGGCACTGACCTTGGTCATCCGGTCATGTGCCAACTGAAAGTAAGTCACGTGGGGATGGACACCTCTCGGAAATGAGCTTATGAGCGTGACTCGAGCTACTCTCAGGCTCGTACTAAAGTGATGATGATTCCAGATCGCTCGATTAGAATTTCTGCAGATCGAGGGGGTACATTTTGCGACGTCCACGCGTGCGTTCTACCCCATATTTACCGCGTTTGATCGACTGGTTATTTACCCCATCACAGAAATTATCCCGATCCTGATAACCCAAAGCATAGAAAGGAACTTGTCGTTAAGCTCTGCATGTTCCTTAATCAATTTCTTTTGGTGCGCATTGTGATCTAATTTCTGCTTAGTGTCACAGGACCCTGCCAATTACAATGATGCGCCGACAGAAGGCATCAGGCGCGTGCTCGAGGCCGTCACTGGGAAGGAAATACCAAGAGGAGAAAAGCTTGATATAACCAAGATCGGTGCGCCGGGCCCCCTTTCGCTTCGCCTGTATCTGTAGATTGACATCTATATCATTAGATTACATTCGTCTATCCACAACTGTCGCAACTAATGCACTCCTTGAACGCAAAGGCCGCAAGCATGCTCTTCTCATCACCAAAGGCTTTAAGGACCTATTGTTGATCGGAAACCAGTCTCGCCCAAGGATTTTTGATCTTAACATTCGCCGTCCTCCGCCATTATACTCGACTGTCATGGAAATAGACGAGCGTGTTACCCTTGTGGGCTACACGAGCGACCCACAGGCGGAGGAACATAAGGTAGTTTTCGATGAGAACGGACAAGTCAAACGAGGGTACAGAGGGAAAGGTTGGGACCAAAGAGGGGATGCAGAAGGGCCAGGAAGGATTGTTCAAGGAATCTCAGGAGAAGCTGTGAGAATCCTTAAAGAGCCAGGTATCAGTAATCAACCCCTGCCAATCGCAGCTCCTCTTACCCAACTGTGTACAGATGAGGCCGCTATCAGAGCAGACCTGCAACGACTCTATGATGACGGCTATCGTTCGGTTGCAGTCGTGCTTGCACACTCTTACACTTTTCCTGGCCACGAGCTTCTTGTCGGGAAAGTGGCATCTTCTCTAGGTTTCGAACACATTTCACTCTCGTCTCAACTCTTGCCTATGATAAAAATGGTTCCGCGCGGTGTTTCTGCTACCGCGGACGCATACCTAACACCCATTTTGCGCGCATACCTTGATGGATTCTTCTCTGGTTTTGCACAGCTCCCACGCGTCGAATTTATGAGCAGCGATGGCGGGCTTGTAGATGCCTCTCATTTTTCGGGACTGAAAACTATTCTGAGCGGGCCAGCTGGCGGGGTAGTGGGCTACGCGCGCACAAGCTGGGATGAGAAGCGGAAGACACCCATCATAGGGTTGGTGTCTTTGGTTGACCTATTTCCGCTCCTTGGTTGACAAAAGTAAGGTTGACAGGCTCGACGTGGGGGGTACATCCACAGATGTGTCGCGTTTTTCTGGTCGCTATGAGATTGTATATGAGACAACCACCGCAGGCGTCACGATTCAATCACCCCAACTAGATATCAACACTGTCGCAGCTGGTGGTGGCTCTTGTCTCACGTTCCGCAATGGTCTGTTCCTTGCTGGGCCCGAAAGCGCAGGAGCCGAACCTGGTCCGACCTGCTACCGGTGAGACGGATCTCCCTTCTTGGCTAATCAGAATTAAAATTCACAATGTGATATAGAAAGGGTGGCCCTTTGGCCGTGACGGACGCTAACCTGCTTCTTGGACGGCTCATTCCGGAATACTTCCCAAAGATATTTGGCAAGTCCGAAAACGAGCCCTTGGACGTGGACGCTTCCCGCAAGGCGTTTGAAAAGCTTGCACAGAACATCAACGAAAATTCTGCGAACGAATTCACTCTAGACGAGATTATCTACGGGTACGTGTCGCGCAGCACCCGTAGCTCTATCTCTGGATCTACCTAGGTTCATAAAAGTCGCAAACGAGACCATGTGTCGTCCTATACGGGCGCTGACTGAGGCAAAAGGATTTGCGACGTCCGCACACATGTAAGTGTGACAATATTTACATTGGTCAACAGGGATCCCATGCAAATCATTCAGACTAGCGAGCTTTGGTGGCGCAGGCGGACAACACGCTTGCGAGATTGCTTCCTTGCTGGGCATCAAAACCGTCTTGATTCATCGGTACAGCTCGATCCTGTCTGCCTACGGGCTCGCACTGGCAAATCGGTATGTCATCTCTCGCTCGACCTACGTCCCACCGACTTACTCTGTTTAAGTGTGTATGAGATACAGGAACCTGCATCGACATTTTACACCACGGAGAACGTGCCAACACTCACCTCACGTCTGGATGCTCTTACCGACGCAACGCGGAAGGAGCTCGAGAAGCAGGGCTTCGCTCCGGAGCGTATTCGGAACGAGCGCATGCTTAATATGCGCTTCAATGGTACGGATACTGCGCTTATGGTCCTTCCCGAGGCCGGCGAGGACTACCTTGGCGCTTTCCGCCGCGCGTACAAAGCTGAGTTCGGATTTCTATTGGACGAGGCGCGTGTCGTTGTGGACGACATCAAGGTTCGCGGTGTCGGTAAGACCGCTGACGAGCCCGGTCAATCGGTCTTCGATGAGCTTGACCAGCTGCGCGTCCGAGCGGTCGAGGCCGAAAGTGCGGCGACCCGTCACTCGGTATACTTTGACAGGATTGGCCGAGTAGATGACACGCCCGTCTTTAAGCTCGGAAAACTGGCAGTCGGAGACGCTGTGGATGGGCCGGCGGTCGTGATTGATGACACGCAGACAATTGTGGTAGTCCCTGGCGCGAGGGCTGTATTAACGAGTAGACACGTAGTTATCACGCTGTAAGAGGTGCTGTAGGCGGAGAAGGGTGAATGGGTGAATGGAAATGTAACATCGGATTGTTCACAGAACCTAGGGCAGGTCGGACCAGTGTCGGACCGCCATCGAGCAGGCCCTTGACTACGCCTTCTGGCGTCTATTTGTCGTCTTCCCCCTTCTATTTCATCACAACAACAGACCTTATCATAGTTCTGAGATATGTCAAAGAAACCCATTGGGTCTTTTAGCCAGCTCTTTCCTCCGAAGCCGACCTGGACTGCGAATGACGTACCTGACCAGACGGGGAAGACCGTCATCATCACGGGCGGTAACAACGGCATTGGAAAGGAGACCGCAAAGGTGGAACCACTTTCTTGATTTTATTTCCGTTTCATTGCATATGTATACTTTTCCGCTGATTTTGAAGGGCGATACTTTCACAGGCGCTGCTTTCGAAGGGCGCCAAACTGTACATCGCCTCGCGCTCGGCGGAGAAGACACAACGGGCGATCGAAGAACTCAAGCGAGAGACGGGAAAGCACTCCGTCTTCTTTCTCAAGCTCGACCTAGCGGACCTCGTCTCCGTCAAGGCAGCCGCAGAGGAGTTCATCGGAAAGGAGTCCGAGCTTCACACACTTTACAACAACGCGTGAGTCTGTCCTACTCAGCCCGAGTGCGCGCGCTTCTGCCCCCACCGGCACGAAGTACGGGCACACCGTGATACCCACCCACCCCAACTAACACGACGCGCTGGCTGTCTGTCTGTCTGTCCGCAGTGGCGTGTACGCGGTGATCGACAGGGTCACGAGCCAAGGCTACGACAACCAATTCGGGACGCACGTTTTAGGTACGGGAAAACGGGATTTACCTTGCTCAGTACTTTTTCGCGCGTCATTTCAAACGCTGAGATGAGATGATCACTCTCGCCCCGCAGGCCACTTTTATTTCACCAAGTTGCTCCTTCCCGTTCTCACGGCGACCGCAAAGAACGCTCCTCCCGGATCTGTGCGCGTCGTCCATGTCAGCTCCCTCGGCCACTACATAACGCCACCGGAGGGCATCCAATGGTCCTCGCTCAAACCCGGAGACGACTTTCTCGCACTGGCAAAGAAAATTGGCGCGCTCAAGCTATACGGTCAGAGCAAGCTGGTAATATACAATATCTTTTCTATGGATATTGACCGGTTCTAATCCGCCGCGTCATAGGGCAACATCCTTTTCTCGAACGAACTCGCTCGAAGATACGGCGACGAAGGCATCGTGTCCATCTCCCTACACCCAGGAAACGTTGTTTCGGATCTCGCGAATGATGCGGGCGCACTCATGAAGCTCTTTGGACGGGTGATCACGTACCCTATCTCATATGGCGCGATCACGCCTTTATACGCGGGCACTTCCCCCGCCGCGGCCGAGCTGAATGGAAAGGTAGGTGGTATTCCTGCCCCCATGATTGCCCGTGCGCGGCTTGTCGATTTAACGCGTAAACGAATCCGTTTTTTTAGTATCTTACTGCCTGGGCACGCGTCACGCCGCCACATAAGAAGGCACTCGATCCTGAGCTCGAGAAGAAATTGTGGGAATGGTGCGAAGAACAAGTCAAGGATATTTAGGCTCCCCGTTGGCCACTTGATGTCTGTCCATTTCTCATCATTTTTTACCTATGTCATTCCTGTTTTTCCTGGCTTGTAATGTCTGACTTAGGAAACGACGTTCCGTGACGCGGGGGAGAAAGTCACCCCCATTCACGTGAGACAGCGGGCCCATGTTACGATACAATCATAGACAGGAAGCTCATGCTCCTGGGCGGCCAATGAGTACTTTATTAACGAGTGCCCACAAGTCAAATATATGAGAGATAAATTCGCCGAGGTTCAAGCAGGCATCAATCATCTGACTCGACATCAATCCAGATGATCGCCAAATTTCGTCACTGAGCGGGGATCGAACCCCATTCTTACACGTGCCGTTAATCGATGCATAACAAAAAAACCAGTACACTACAGAGTGTGAACTTGTCACATGTCTTTATGCTACATTTGAGTTACCATAACAATTGTTTGCATAATTACGTCGTTTCCCAGGATCAGGATATTAATGTTGATGTTGATAGAGTCGTTGATGTCATCGCTGCACAGCCATGAGCTCATTTGTGTCGCCAAAGATCTGAGGACTCACAATCTCGACTCCCTGGAACTACACCTCTTGCTCATAAGTGTCCTCCCAACCGCCATCACCATAATCGTCACCCTTGTCGCTTCCATCGCCATCGTCACCGTCGTCAGCATCCGGTTGTAGTAAGCCGGGATCAACCAAGCCTGCCTGCCCACCAATGCGCCCTCCGCCCTCCTCAACGACCACACTCATCGCGTCCTCTTCCTTGTTGTCGATGGTATATAGCGTGCCGTCGTCATCTTCGTCTTTCTCGTTCGTGAAGAGGTCCTTGAGGGCATCATAGTTGATGCGCTTGCTGTATCGCGCATTTTGTTTGAGAAGTGTACGGACAGACTCCGCGGCCGTGTTTCCGTGAGGGGTAGAGGCGTCGCGAGGTTTTGCTGCGGGTTTCCGGCGCTGCTTGGGCGTCATCATCATGACCAACCGAAATGCCTCGCATGTGTAAAATTAGATGCAAACCTTTTTGTGCTTGACTGATATGGTGCCCGAGTCGTGTTGTTCTCCTTTCGCTATCCAGCAATGGAAATGTCAGCTAAACTCGTATTCTTGGTGCCAGCATAAAGGAGCACACCTGCAATCGCTTCAAGGTACTCCCGATTCATTTCAACCCAGACGCGTTCCTTGATCCGGACTTCTTCCTCAGTCATCAGGAATTGGTCAAGTTCATCTTCGTCTAGCCCGACCAACTCGTCTACAGGCTGAATGGCTGCTATGCGCCGCTCGTCTACTTCGTTTAACGCGGCACTGAGCTGTGCACCTTGTTCATTGAGCAGAAACTCTGCGACTTCTTCGGTAAGGAGGTTGTTAACTTCGGCTTCGAGTGGCGACACATCGACCACACTGCTTGAATTGATGACCTGTGACGGGGATAGGGTGATAGAGTCGCTAGGAAGCTGTAAAAGTGGAGGATCAGTTTGGTGACTGAGGATATCTTCCCCAGGATCAGGTAAGAAGAGGGGCTGGGATTGGGAGGTACCCGCTAAAATGCCCGTGTTGAAGAGCACGGGGTCGAGATATGAACGTGGTGCATCATTGGCAGGAAGTTCACCGCCGTCTTCCTCTTCACTCTCGTTGATGCGCCGTCGCTTGCGTTTGCGTTTATCTGCCTTGCTGGTTCTCTTCCGAACCCTGCCCGTCTCCTCAGAAGCCCCCTCATCCGCATCCACCTCCTTTGTCGCACGCTCCTTTTCTTTACCCTTTATAAACGCAGGCGGGTCCATTTCTTCTTCAAGCCATACCGTCCGGAAGTCCGTCAAGGTCAACGCACCACTTGGCGTCTCCTTGAACTCCTTCAGCCGCTTACGCAACGTAGTGTCAGCGATCTTGACGACTTGTACGATCTCCTCCACTGACCGCCGAAAGTTGTTCATGCGGGCGGCAAGGAGGAGACATGCACCACATATGCCCGCAGGCCGTCGCCCCTTGGTCATCCAGTCGCGATCGAATCGCTGCACGAGTCGAATGGCGTCCGTCGCAACCTTGTGCGTTTCGTCGCCAAATTCTAAGAGCGTGGCAAAGCGAGAGATATAATGGGAAGGATCCACCAAGGGCAAACGTAGATTGAGGGTCTGCACGAGCTGGAGATAAGTGTGTCCGAGTTCGAATACATTGACCTGTAAAAGATGAGACATGATCTAAGGTACACAATAAAAAGTGGGCTTTACCTGGAGAAGGTCAGAGAAATCGATGAGCATATAGTTGCGCGTTTCTTTTTGCCGGCATGCAACATAGAGACAGACGGCTACAACGTTGAGGCTTTTCCGTCCTTTAGTAAACTTGTGCTCCACCGCGAGGGTGTATAGGCGTGTTGCCGCAAGAGATACAATGTCGGACAGTCGTAAAACAGAGGCTATGCTCTGTATTTTGCGGTTCGCTAACAAAGAGAGAGTCAGATGCTCGAACAAAAGATGCGGCGGCGATGACGAGAAGAGAGGGGCCGAGTTTCTCTGCGAAAGTTTTCGAATTGCAGGAGTAGGTGCTCACCGTTGGCGATAGTCTGCTCCCTCGACTCTGTATTCCCTCTATTCCCAAATGGACCCCCCATACGCGCGTGGGCTACGAATCGTCTTCAGCACACACGCAGAAAATTCCCTCGACCGAACTTACTTGCGCCCTGCCCGACGTATGATCCCTGAACCATGGCAGCGCCCGCTGCGGTCTCGCCAAATGAGACTTCATTTACGATGGTGTTTTCTTCAAGGACAGTGCCGCACTGTACGCAAAAGCCGTTCCCAGCTGCGGCATCGTATTCGATGACAGTTCCTCCGCAATCAGTGCACACGACCTGGGGATAAGTAAGCCAGACCTACGACCAGTTGATGATACTGTACCCTACCATGATTCGCGCGACCAAGCGCTATGACGACTTGTCCCTGATATGATCTGAGCGGCAATTGCCGTCGCACATTCAAACTCTCAGTGGAAAGAACAGTCACAATCCTGTGTTTATTCCAATGCATTGTATGTATTTTACAGTATTTCAAAATGCATTCGGGTGAAATGCTTGTAAGAATATTGGTCTCGTGTACCCGACGACAGTCTACAATCCACCCGTAACATGGTCATTGTCTTCCTGTAGCTCAGACACGATTAGACGCGTTCTGCTTGCCATATGAATTCTGTGGAGTGGTGAACGAATACGGGTTCCACGTCGTGGCTAACGGTGGTGCGGTCGCAGCAGTCTCGGCAGGGGGCGGATAGGCCGGCTCGTCCTCCTCCTTTAGTTGTGAGACGTATTTGGAAACGATGAGATAACCCCCTGCACATCCACGAGTAAACAATTTCGTTCGCCCAACGGGAAAAAAGGTTGGAGATGGAGAAAGAAGAGAGACTCACAGAACTGAAGTAACCAGAATACGATCAAAAATACAATCACCCTACTACGAAAGTAGTGGAAGTCCTTCTTGCACTCCTCTTCCTTGTTGCTATCTTTGCTATGATTGGCGATGCAGTTATTCACATCTTCTTCGCCAACCTTGTAGAAGAGCGTATAGACGAAATACACGCCGGTCCCAATGCTGAATCCTAATTGACAGGACAGAACTGTGGAATACACAGAAACGAAACTGCGACGCTTGATGATGGCTCCGATTAATCTGGATACAACATGAGTATTGCCAATTGGATCGCGCAAATTAGATTGCAAAAGAGAACTGACCCAAATAGAGAAATGATAGCAAGGGCGGTGTGTGATAGTGAAAAAAATACGATGGAAGCTTCCTGGTTCTTGGTCATGTGTGCTTTTTCTGCAGGACGATAAGGACACGATGAAGAGTAACAAGATGCCACGTACCTCGGTGAAGAGCACCATACCAGCCACCAATGGCAAGAATCGAAGAGCCGATGAGGAAGAGCGTGCTCACAATGAACACACCGGTCCGCACAGGGATAACGACGCAGCATGTATGAGAACGATCGGAACTCATGGCAGTAAATTCAATAGTAGAAAGTGCTAGAGGTATTGTGCAGATGGAGAGGTCGAGTGTAGAGTACAGCGAAACGGGGAAAAATTCAGCGTGGTGAATGAACGAAGGGAGGCTCAGCCTGAGGAATCTCGGTGACCGGACCAAGCTTATATGCAACTTTGCTCATCACTACTGATCGGCTAATCAAACTTGAAAATTTTCTCCTCATGGCCTTCTTTCCCCGATTATGGCGGCTACGCACTTTTCCGTGCACACAGGTGCTTTCTTGGAAGTGCCGAGGGGACCAGTATACTCCAGAGCAACGAGTGAGATTTGGGGCTGGCTCACGTGATCGGTTCATCGGCCACAGATCACAGCATTGAAAGCCAATAATAGAACGTTCAACAGCGCAACAGGTGTAAAAAAGGACTGCACTGCCAGTGTGGAAGGGTTGGTGGAGAGCTGAGACGAGATTTCAAGGTTGAAACAACCAGATGATGCTGCCACGTAGTATACCGCCGATAAAAGTCATTTCGGCTGGCGGTGCTGGCTCTAATAATAGAGATCAGTCGTCAACTTGAAGAAATTGCTGTAATATCGTAGTCGTGGCGGATGACCGAAACGAGAATAGAAAGACGCTTAGCTTAGATAAGGGTGGGCGGCAAGAGCAAAGCAATCAGACACCAACAACGTACATGTATGACCCCGCTGACCTTCTTTCTCCTCCTTCTCACTTCATGGTCATCAATACACCTCATTCATCGCCTACATTCAGCTCAAAAACCCCGCGATCTTTTGCCGATTTCGCTGACCCCCCGGAAACGGAGGTCGACAACCGTCACGCTCGCGGGTCCGTACCTACGTGTCGAGAGCACCGTATTGAACGCCGGCCATGACACATTGGTCCAATGGCTTGGTCGAAATCGCAACGCCTGTGCTCGCGTGACCCTTCGTTCCATGTTTGACACAGGCATCGTGGTCTCTCTCCTGGGCATGGTCGTCGCTTTGACCGTGCTCGCGGGGACATTCGTGCAGCTCGCAAGAAGAACGGGGGCCGATTTCTTTTCGCAGTCTCCGCAACCACAGTCTGCAGACGTATATCCGTACGCAAAGAGGGCATATGACGGTAACCACGTCTCACCCACGCTTACTGCGCGCAAGCCACCAGACATCCCAGTACAGTTGTTGGTATGTAGCTGTCCCGTTTGATTTAATCCCCAACCTTCATCGTCTTCGCTACGACTCGCTCACCTACCAATCCAGATCCCCGGGGTCACCCTTCCGTTGTCACACTTGCCTTTACTTATATGCGCGCTGTTCTTTTCGCAAGCTATACACGAAGCAGGGCATGCGCTGTCTGCAGCGTTGTTCGTCTTGCGTAATCTGCCTCCACTTTCTCCACGGCTGATGTCCTCGACAGGGACGCGGTACCACTACAATCTCTCGGCGCATCCTTAACCGTACTGTTGCCCACGGCCTTCGTCGCGTTTCCTTGCAACGCGCTCGCTGCTTCGGCTCCACGTGTCCGCGCACGCATCGCTGCGGCTGGCCCACTCTTCAGCGCACTGCTGTACCTCGTCCTCCTTCTCCCGCTCGGGCGCCCATTCCTCTTCCTTGGATATTCGGATGTTTCCGCGGAAGGCTTGTTAGTATCATCCGTCTCACGCGATTCGCCATTGGCATCCCATCTCCCCTCAGGCGCGTTGCTTACCGCGCTCGACGACTTTCCGCTTGCCAACGTCCAAGAGAGCGGATGGACCGACTATCTGACTGATCCACGCCTACCCATCCCAAAAGGACGAGCCTGGTGTGTGGACACCGAGTGGTTTCTCAGTGGGCCCCTTCACTGCGGTCCTGTCTCTCTCTCTCTGATGATCTATCATACAGATCACGCGCATGGCTGCTGTGCAACTCCCCCACCTGGGCCCGGCTCTGAGGCTTGCCTGGTACCCCTCAGAAGTGACGAAACTTCGCGTTGTGTTGATGCGTCGAGATTCCTGGTACCCACGGGTGCCATCATTGCGCGCTGTGAGCGGTCGTGTGAAAACGGCCAGGTCTGTGCACACCTGCGTGAAGGCGAACAATTCTTGCGCATTAGTGTGCAGTCTGGTGATCAGGATGGCTCCACGCGCGTCGTACTGTGGCGCGGACAACGCGAAGAGATTTATCAGGATGGTAAGATCCGTCCATGATTGCGATCTCATTGTTGCGTGGCTTATTGGGGATTTAGTGGACGTTACCCGATGGCAACCACGGTTGTTAATTGTCCCTCTTTGGCTCCCGGGCATTGCATCAAAGATGACAACGTGCGTCGCTGAGGTCAGATGCACGGGCGTTACTCAACTGAGGTTGCACCGGCAGATATACCCAGACATTAACACTTGCATTATTTTTACTCAACGTTCTTCCCCTTCCCCGACTAGATGGGGGCGAATTGATGGACGCCGTACACCATCATCTTGACGTTACCAGTTCAGCCGAGGTAGACATTGAAATTGGGTCAAGGGAGAGGAGCCTGCCATCACGAGGTCCACGACACAGATACACAAACAAAATCCTGCGAGGCATAACGACCGGCCTACTTGGCGGGTGCGTGATGTTGGGATTGTATGATAGCATTTTACGAAAATACGTGCAAACGAGTGGATGATCATGCACATGTGGTGTTGCAGAACTCAAAAAAATACGTAGCTCATATAGCTTATGTGCATGTGCATAGCCATCTCATTATGGTTGACATCCAACATGAACATACACGATCTCCACCGCTGGGAGACCTCCACCAATGGCACAAGAAAAATCTACTTCTTCTTGGGCTGTTTCTTCACTTCCTCAATGGCAAGGCCTTAGTCGAAAACCCGAATTAGACGGAGTGCATCAGTAGAAACTATTACTCACCTGGTGGAAGACTCTGCTTGAGCTTCTCTGCCTTCTCTGGGTCATCGATCGCGAGGGTGTAAAGGTACCGTGAACACCGTATCTTGAACTTTGTGCGCTCTTTCGCACCGGGAGCCGCGGGTGCAATCTTTTTGATGCGTGCCGCTATATACATTCTCGTTAAGAGTTGAACGGGCAGTAAAGACGATATATAAATGTACGCACAGCGGGCGTCTTTCCGCCGAGCGATGTCGATGAATTGCTTGATGTCACGGATCTCCTTTGGCTACATTGGACTTGTCATTGGTTTGACCCCAGTCGTGTAGAACGTTAAGAATGTACGTACCATGGTGCGGAGCGAGTTTTGCTTGAGGGGGTACGGACTAGAATTGTGTATACCAATCGATACTGTGGCTGAGAGAGCTGTATAGCAGCATTCGGAAAATGCCGCTCGAGGACATCACGAGCGCGCGGCTGACCCTTATTGTACCTAATGCGTATATGTATTCTAATTTATTCTTTCAGTCGGAAACACTAATGTCCATTTTCACCCCGCACTTGTTATTCAAGTTCGCCAGCCAGCTGCTTGGCTCGCGGATGGGTGTGGTATCTGTCCCTTCCGTATTTCCCCTCACAACACTCGCGCACAACACCGGACAATTCATGAGTCCCTCGTCAATGCTTGCGAAGGCGACGCCTCCAAGTGGCCAACCCGCGCGTCTCACGTCTTCTGGGCCGACCACGCTACCATTCGCAAATGCATTGGCTTCTCCCCTTTCTACATGGTACACGGAGTCTTCTGTCATCCTGGTCATCAAACAAGTAGACTTACGATCGCTTGATTGGCCTTTCGCTGCCATCTGGATCTGTACGGCCTGGGGAGGCTTCGGGACGACGGAGTGATGGCCTCAGAAAGCACAGATAAGTTTTGCTCTAACTGTGTCTGTGTCGTGGTAAAGTCTTCTATCAACAAAGACAAGCTACTAGTATCGCGTCTTCGAGCATCCCTAGACGGTCGGGATGCATTGCTATGCACCTGTGCACAGAGAGATGCATACTAGTGACTGTGACGAGCTCCTTCGACTCGCTCGACGGATTGCTATGCCACCTCGAGTCCTAGTCTGAACCCGACCTCACCTCTATCTCCACCTGGTCGCAATGTCGTGGCGTTCCATGAAGCAGAGTCGTCTCAAAGTCACCCTCCATCACCAACACCCCTGGATCCACCCTCGGCTCCTCTTCCACCTCGTCCTTCACCACCGTGTCTAGCTTTATCTCAGTCAGGACGTCCACTGCGTAACCACCGCTTATCCGCTCGATATCAGGACATTTTTATTCTGAAGCTCCCCATCCTGCAGCTTCGACGCCAATCCCTTCACATGCTCCTGTCGAGCCTTCGTGGAAGTGACATCCTCTGTCGACGTCCTTGATCAGGTTGCAGACGATGTCTCGCCATCTGTGTCTCTGTTTGTCTCTGCATACGCAGTACGGCACCTGAGCTGAGGAAGTGCGTCGCCTTTGGCAGTGACGACCCTTGGGTACTGCCACATAAGGGTGATGGTATGCTGGCCCCTCGAGCCCGTTCCTGTTGAGAAGGAACCCCTCATCACATGGCACACGCCGACCACATCAAGATCGACCACGACGACAATGGATGCCGCTCTCGACGCCTCGTGTGCTATGGGCCTGGGCCAATGTTGCTTGCAGGGGATAGTTATCTCATGTGGCCGTTATGTTCATGTATTCGTGTCCATGCTTCTGGGCTGCAGAGTTTGACGTTCAAGCTCGCTCAAGTAGAAGCGAACGACCTCCCATGGAACAGGCGGAGTGCATCAAGGTCGATGACGATGGCAACCACCCCGATGTCGGCGACCACGACGACGACGACTACTAGCATCCGAGATCACCTCCGCGTCTCCGCATGGGGTACGATTCGTGGTGCCTATCGCAAGTTCGCGCTCCCTCTACCCGACACAGCGACGTGGCTATCAGACTACTCCTTTTAGAACCGGAAATGGGAAAACAAGGGCTGTGTAAAGACAGTGACATGTTATAGGTTCACTTCCAGGGAGAATCTCAGGAAGGACGGTACTGATGGGCGTTGGGCCGTGAAGTCCAAGAAGTGATCACTGTATTTATTGTACCTCTACACTCTAACCTAGCTAACAATGACACCGTGTATCACCAATCAATCCTTCATATTTGAGCGAAGTATATCGAGGTATAATACTACCACAGTGATCCATGATTACGCCCAAATCCGTCCCGACATGCCCATCAGCCGTAAGGTATATCACGTTGTAGTTAGAGAAACTTTGTCCAGCATGTCCGCAAGGTCGTCAGCTTCATCCTTTCCTTCTGAAGCTTCTGCAAATTCCGTGCTCACATCACCCTCCTCTGCGTCTTGTAGTTCATCTTCCTCCTCCTCTCCTTCCTCCTCATCCTCCTCATCGCTGAAAAGGAATTTACCCCCTCTTGCAATGAGGTTCTCTCTCAATGTCTCGATCCCTTCATCGTCCTCCTCTGCATCGTTTTCTTGGAATTCAATCCTGGTGACCTCCTTGAGGTGTGTTCCAATCGCGTGAGCAAGCACGGAGACCGAGTCATTCCCGAGATTATCATTCTGTAATTGCAGCGTCTGAAGGCGCGGATTCGATCCCTTGGCGAGAGCCTTGATGACCTGTGGGACCTCACCCTCCTCCGACAGCACACAGTCCGAAAAGTTGAGCGTGTGCAGATCGGGCCACGAAGGCAGCGCGTCGGCGAATGCCCGGTCTCCCGGCTGAGAGAGCGTGTTGTCCTGCAAGTCGAGCCATCTGAGCGCGGCGCACTTGGCGAGTCCCTCCGCCAGCGCGACCGAGCCGGCCATGCGGATGCCGTTCTGCGGCAGGCGCACCTCGACGAGCGTGCCGTGCGCGGCGAACGCCTCCGCCCACGCGGGAGCGGAGCCATCCTCGAGGCGATTGCGGCCGCAGACGAAGGTGCGGAGGGCGCTGCGCTTCTCGACCGGCGTCGCCTTGCGCACCGCGGCGTTGTCGCGCAGCGCGTTGGCGAGGACCGTCCCGCCTTCGGGCCCGAGCCCGTTGTTGTTCAGGCGGAAAACTTGGAAGGAGGGGTTTTTGGAGAGGAACGGCACGATGGGGTTGACCGAGCGGCCGCCGAACGCGTTGTCGGAGAGGTTGACCTCCACGAGGTGTTCCTTGTCGATGAGGGAGTCGCAGAGGGCTGAGAGGGCCGTGGGGATCTCTGTGATAAGACGGCCGGTGAAGATGTCGGCGAAATCTGCCACCTGCGGAGGCGCGTTAGGAAAACTGGTCAGACGGTGGAAGTGGTACGCACTCACTCTGATTGCCGAAGCCTTCTGTAGTACTTCTGCTAGGGCCTGGGCCGCACCAACGCCAAGCGTGTTCCCGCACAGGTGAATCTCCTCGAGCTGCGTGATATTTGGTTCGATCTGACTTAGATAGGGTGCGATATCTTCACGGGTATTTAGCTTGAGGCCGAGACCTTCGATGGAGTAGTTCATCTCGAACTCGACGGGATGTGTAGGGGGCAACCTGACCCAGCCCAGATTTAATAACCAGACGCAGACGCGTCGTGGGTGGAATGTGGCAGAAGTCGGCACGGTGGCCGGCGTGTCTCTTCCGATCCGAGTTGGGTGGCACGCAATCCACACTAGGCTAGTACTACTATAGTACAGTGCATGGACATCACGATTTACCTTACATTCAAAGTGTGGCACACCGTCCGAATGCTACTTTGATGGCTCGACAGAGCGCTGTATGCGAGTGAAGGGTTCAGGAGCGCTTAGCCCTTTTGTGGTGATGTCCCGGGTCTCTGGTGCTGACCCGTAGACAAGTGAAGACCTTCCTCAGGCCGATCTCGATAGCCGTTTTTTAAGCATTCTCAGTTACAGCACACTTCGACAACAGTGCCATGAGTAGTCATTCAAGCATCCAAGGTAATCGTTGAGGTGGAAACGAACATGGAAGTGTGAGCTCCGTAGGAAAGCTTTTGCGTCATTCCGTTCAAGCTTGACAAGAGCGCAGAAGCCCCTTCCCAGTCATGAGTCGGTGGTCATGCATTACCGTAAGTCATCAATTGGGTCGAGCTTAGCTCATTGTATAAACGAATGCGTTAGAATCTAAGTGCCATGGAATGCCCGTGATTCGCAGAACGAGCCAACAAGGCGCAGTCAAGGCTGTGCTACTGTAATGTGGGGCCACGAACGTGATTCCTTCACAGGAGGAATTAGTCAACTGATCCCAAATCGTCCGCCAGGTATGTGTACATGTACATTGCAGTCAAGAGTAAGATGGTGCGCACGTCCACTATGAGGCGCCTCACATGACGGTGCAGCAAGAGTTTTGCTGTAAAAACGTGGGCTCAATCAACGACGATGACGGGGATGAGGGACCGATGTACCTTTTTAGCCGTCTTGTAGAACATCTTGCTTTGCGTAGAAAGCGCAGTCGAGCGTTCGACGAGGTTGTCTAGCTTCTCGCCACGTTGAAGCACTGACTCGATCGTTTTATGCTGCGGTCATACATGAACACAAGAGAGAAAGTTGACAAGGAAGAAGATGCGAACGAGAACAATCTTGGTTTCGTCAAGTTCCTGTTGTACACGCATGATGTTATCCGCATGTCGTGGGTCTTGGTACTTCTGGAGGTAAGTGTTGATCTCTGGGAACGAGATTGCGGATGGGTTGGAAAAGGAAGATTGTGGAATCTTCGCTGTGAAATCATCGAGGACCTTGGCGAGAAGGGAAAAAGCTGGTCGGACAGGGTATTCATGGTCCGTGATGATCACGCCTGCAGAGGGGGTTGAGTTAAAAATATGTTGTGCACGGAGCTACAGTGTGTGAAGGCTGACCGGCAAGCTGTTCTGCACCTCCCCTGTTGTATACGTGGGCAGTATAGTTGTTCTCTTGAATACTCTGACGCATACCCTGACCAGTGCGTTCTACGACCGTCTTTGTGAAGAACGACATGAATTCGCCGACAGAGCCTCTTTGATAGAAACTGAAGGAAGAAAGATCAGATCCCTGGGATAGGGTCGCGCTTGGTCCGGATGGAGGAGCAAGAATGACGGCGAGGGAGTAAATCTTCATGATTGTGAGAGAGCGAGTTGGTCGTTAGCTGTCGCAAAAAGTTGTGTGGCCCTAGTGTCGGGCGCTGCGCTCGTCAAAGCGTGCCAAAAAGGGACCGGGCCGGGGTGAGCCGGTTGAACATTGAGGCCGATGCTCGGGTTGGAGAGAGCCAAAGAGACGTCGAACGGGATGTCTGCGGCACTCAACCAGCAAGCCGATTCTTCCTTTCAGTCTCTCGGGACACCAGATCTTTCACTAGGCTCTTTGATCTCTGGCATTTCAACCCCCGCAAAGTCGCTCAGGGTGTCCTCCGTCTCATCTCACACAACTGCCCCGTCATCCGCTCCAATATCCACCCCATCGCCCCCTCATGCACCCATACGACGAAAGGGTGATGAGGCAACTCCAGTTGCACTGAGGAGACACATCGCAAGTCGCGAGGAGAATGACGATCCCGAGTCCGATGCTCTCAACACCTCGCAGCCGGAGAACAACTGGGAGGGTGACCTCGGGACCCCACTAAATACCAGGGGAAAGCGTTCAAAGTCGAATGCCATGAACCCAAAGAGTACCAATCTCACCCTTCGAGACCAGGAGAAGGTCCGTGGCCTGCTTACACCCGCTAACGTTAATGACAACTTTTCTTTCAGCACATCGACAATCTCAAGAAGGAAAACTTCAACATAAAGCTAAAGGTCCACTTCTTAGAGGAGCGTCTCGCTCAACTGGCTCCGGACCAGGTGGAGGCCGCACTCAAACAGAACATCAATCTCAAGATCGAGGTCCAACAACGCGGCATGGAGCTCAAGAAGGTCCGGAAGCTCGTCCTCGAGCTCGAGAATGAGCTGCAACGCTTACAACGCGGCGACGTAGCGCGAACATCACGTGAACGCGAGCTGGAAGCTCTCCTCGAGAAGCGCGAGCACGAAACGCGAGAGCTGCGTCGTCGTCTCACCAGCGAGTCCGGCGAAGACGACGTTGCTCTCCGCGAAGCAGAGGAGCGTAACGCGGAGCTTGAAGATGAGCTCGAGAACGTGCGCCACCTACTCGAAGAGAACATGGACGAGCTCGAGCGGCTCAAGGACATTGTCGAACAACGCGGGGACGACACGGGCGGCAGTAGCGGTCGCCGGCGCATCGGTGAGCTCCGGGAGGAGATCACAGACCTCAAGGCCGCACTGGAGGAGCACGCGGATGTTCTCGCTCAGCGTGAGGAGGAGAAGGAAGAACTCCTGGATCAGAACGAGGCACTGCGTCTGCAGATCGAGGACATCGAGCGCCGTCGGGAAGCAGAAAATATCGAGCGTAGTCAAAGCCGCGCCATGATCCTGGAAGAACGCGAATCGCGCGAAGCGATCGAGGACGACCTCAACGTGCTACGTGATAA
>QFFA01005136.1:0-14834 GCA_003316565.1 Russula foetens | reverse complement strand
ATGCGACCCGACATTGGGCGGTGGCGAAGCAGCTTAACAGGAGACAATTCAGTATTTTAAAAACGAAACTACGAAAAAAATGACCTACTCTTTCGACTCTGTGCAGGTGAGCTTGTGTCCCCGTTCGTGGCCGGAATGTAAGTGGAAACAGCACGCCTCCCGGGCGGAAGAGTAAGTGGGGGCGCAAAACTCGCATTCTGGGACACAATACGTGACCTCGGAGGTGCTGGAGCTGGCGGCGGCGGCGGCGCTGCACTTCGTCGAGCTGGAGAACCCGCTCGACCGGGTGGCGACTGGCTCGCAGAGGCTGCCCTAGGGCGTGCAGGTGGGCGAGGCGGCGGCGATGGTGCGGAAGGGGTAGAAGATGTATCATCTCCTCCCGGTGCTCTTCGTGGAGGGGGTGTAGGCACAACGCGAGAGGGCGCAGATGACACGGGCCTTGCCGGTGGGGGAGGCGGGGGCGCCCTCCCAGGCGTAATCGATGTACCCGATCCCCTCCGTACAGGCAGTGCAGGAGGGGCTGGGACGCTACGAGCCGGCGGCACTGGAGCCACTGCTGTCGGTGCAGATGACGGCGATGGCTGAGACGGGGGGGATTGCTTCCGTGGGGGTATCGCAGGAGCAGGACGTGATTGAGGACCCGGCCGCGTAGGCGGAGGTATAGGTCGCCTCGAAGGGGTCGCTGGAGTGGAGGGTGGCGGGGCTGATGGAACAGCTGGAGTGGCGCTGGCCGGACGAGGTGGAGGAAAGCGAGACGGTAAGCTCGGAGCACTCGGCGGTGATGATGTGGCCACCTTAGGCCGCAGAGGCGGCGGCCTCCCAGGAGGCCCAGGCGGCGCAGGGGGGGAAACCGTTGGAGCAGGAGGCTTCGGTGCTGCGCCCCTCCCTGGAACAGAAGGTGGTTTGGCTAAAGAGGGCGCTTTGGCCGGTGCTGCACATCGCTTGTTATGAAAATGTTAGATCTCGAATGTTAAAGACGGACCTGGACTCCCCGCAGGCTTGAGCTTTGGCATGCCACCTGCGAACAGACCTCCTAATTGCGGGGGTCCCATGCCCCCCACTGACGATGATGTCGTCGAGGCACTGTGTGAGGCGCCTCCAACGGCGCCTCCACCCCCACCTTTGGAACCTTCGACCTGGGGCGCACTACGGTCATTTGTTACTGCTTTCTTGAGTCTGGCTCCAGCTTGAATCTGCTTTAAGAGTTCGCTGGACGCCATGGTGGATTAATCGGAAGTGAGGCCTAGTGAGGGACTAACTGACCCGCAGTGGCAACAAATGCAAACAATTCGAGCTGCATCGCATTGTTAACGCGTTAACGCGTTTACATTTCCACACTCGTACACCAATACTGTACTTGGGCTACTCGAGTCCGTATCAAAACATATCCATATTACAAGAGTGTTATTGTACGTGGAGGTAAGGAAGCGCGTGAAGCCCATAGCGAACTGGTTTTGCTGTGTCCGAGGTGAACTAGACCAATGGCGGGCTAGATCTACGCAGATAGTCGCAGATAGTCAGGATAAATATCAGTGATCACAACCCCCTCGCGTCGTATCCGCGATGAAAACGGTGGTGGGCGGGGTCCGCGTACAAGACTGGCCCTTTCCCTCCGGGTATTCACAGAGGAACCTTCTCCAAGCCTCGTGGAATCCATCGACAACTCCATCCGGGCTGATCCCGATGGATTACCCTCTGCTGGCATGGTAACAGCCGCCTTCGCTGAACGCATCGAGCTTGAACTCTTTCGAGACTTGGAGCTACGACTCGACTTGGACCCGGGTTTCGACTTCAGACTAGGTGAAGACCTCCAGCGCAAAGGTTGCACGGTTTCTTGTGGTAGTGGTAGTAGTGGCCTCGGTGGCAATGGATCCTCGGCAGTCGGGGGGTACGTCGATAATATGGATGCCCATGAGTGATGTGTCGCCCTTTTTGATGAAGAAGGTATCGATGACGCCTGTGAGAGTCTAAGGGCAGCCGCAGAACGGCGAACTCTCATGCGATCTTTGCCTATGTTTGGATGTGTGTCCCTGATGATATCGGAACCTAGTATGGTCGAAGTGGGGCTTGCGACTCTGTATTCCTGCACTGAGGAATGTCCTGTTGAGGAAGTCGGAGGTCCAGCGATCTCAATTGGTATCTGTGGGCCGGCGGATGCACTGCCACTCTCGTCTCCTCGGGGGAGGCCAAAAGTTTCCCAGACAGAGCTAGAGTAGGACAATATGCGAGTATGATTTCCGGGGTCCAACGGGGCCACAGAGGGGATGGTGTTACCGAGCACCGTGTTCCGGACAGATACGTCGATTGGTCGAGGGGAAGAAATTGGAATTGCCTGCTCGTGAAAGCCGTCTAACGGTGGGACAAAAGGCATCCGCATTGCACGGAGACCTTGTGACGGTGGTCCCTGTGCCTCGATATCCCAGTTTTCATCACCGATTGCAGAAGGCTGGAAGTTGTCGACACGAATGACACGATCAGCTAGGTGGCCTTCGATGTTTGAGGACTCCGGGGCACCGGCACTGCGGCTTGGACGGCGAGAATTCGAATTAGGACCATTTGATTGAGTCGGAATAGAATCAGTTTGAATAAATGAGCAATTAAAAGCGGCTGAGATCGAGAAATCAGTTTTCTATATAATTTTATACAAAACGGAGGCTTAGCTTACCCAGGACACTGAGAGCTCCTATGCTATAGGTTACGAACTCGGCAGTCAAGCTGGTGAAAGTAGCGCACGGCACGACAACCAAAAGATCGAAGAGTAAGAGGCTCCCCGCTTGTACAATCTTCGCATCTTGTACAATGCTGAGCTTCAGTCGAGGTGGTTGCATTAAAGACAGAGAACGGATAATGATATATAGTTCCAGAATGATGTTCAAAATGGATGATGCCAGTGATGTCGGAAGAAACCTGGTCTCAAAGGTCACAACAATGCACACATTGCCAACAGAACAAGGACCTACCTCTTCCTGAAGCATAATGACACACTAGGGAGGGTAACGGCCTGAGGTGAGCTGACAAGGAGTTCAACACAGAGAACACAGAGTACACGCTTCGAAGAGAGCGATCACTCACACTAGTTGGCCAGTTCCGGTGCCAACAGTGACCCCACTCAAAACTTGAAGGAAGCATGGGATGGTCAGGACGGGGAAAGTCCAGCACACGTATGATTAACACGAACCTGTCCCAAGTCCAAGCACTACCCAAAAGACACGCGATTCCCACCGTCTTGCTATACAACGCTTCAAATCAAGACCCAGCACCACGAGGCCGAACACCCGAGCGGCTTGGGAAGCTATGGTAGTAGCAGCAACTACGAAGGCTAGACAGATGTCAGGGCGACTCAGACATATCTTCCGCGATATGGTTGAACCATGCTCACCACATGCCGTAGTGCTTCCGCCAGGGTAGAAACCTAACAGTGATAAAAACGAGGAGAGGCTCGCCAACATGAATGCCATGCATTGTAGCAGTATGAGAGTGTCCCTCTGCTCGCGGTGATACATGTCCGCGGTACGAGACGGGGACTGATACGTTCTGGCATTTTTCTCATGCGAAGCATCCATACGCGTGGCAGGCTCCTCAGCCCTGGCACGTCTGGGATCGGACATCGCTATACACGTCCACATCAACTCCCGGAGGAAAGCGGAGAAGCAGGCATGACGGAGGCCGCTGAAAAACACCCAACCAAGGAAGAAGGCTGCGACTAATCGGCTTCGAACATGTAGGCTCAATACAACTAGGGATCGGAGATGACGACGATGTCCTGACTTACTAGTCGGGATGATTCAAGTAGTCGTTCGCAAACTGTGCGCCTTGAACCTGCACGGGCGACATCCCCCTCCCGAGGGGACAAGACAAGAGGTGTTGTAAGGACCGGCCTCACGCTCCAGATTCTGGGACACAAAACGAAGGGAAGATCACTGAGGCCTGCTCAGACTGAAAAAAGTGAGTGGGTACGGATGACGAATAATGAGGGAGGCGAGGCGTTTGGGCCCTCGAGGACGAACGCCAAGTGACCCGTCTCGGAATATAAGATCTTTACCTGATTACTTATGATGATGCAAAAGGGGGTTAGCAATTTTCATCATTCAGTCCATCTCTCCCCCGAGGGTGGAGTTACCATCTCGGGCAGACACGACTTCGACAGCTATATACCGTACTGTACAATATTGGACACTCGGGAGTGTCCAACGCAGGAAATCTGGGGTCTCCCTATCAATTGATGGCATCGTAACCCGCGGGCAGATTCAGACCTCAAATATTGAAAGCGGAGCTCTTATCGTCGTTATTGGCAATAGATCTAGAGAGTCTGATGTGAGCAAAGACCAGTTGGGTGCTATGGCAACGTGAGAGACTAGACTCGGAGTGGAACAGAATTATTATCGATAATAATGCCATCCTGAAACCGTATTCATCTGAAAGCGCGAGGCAACACAGCCAGTACGCATACAGCGGGGTCTATCGGGTTTAACTTATATCGTAGTCTTGTGTTTGTGTTCTCCCACAATGAAGCAAAAAACAAGGGGTGGGTCGTAAGACACTCTGATTTAGAATTAATGCCAGAGGACCCGTCCTCTTAAATACCGAATCTAGGTTGGTGCCCGTCATAGAAGGGTACAGTACCCTGTGGGCGATGCGCGCATTAGATAGAAACAGCGCGCTCCTGTCTTCTGTGGGAGAGGGGCCGTGATGCTGCCATTATCGCCCTTGATTTATGGTTTGATATCTAACTACTTTTGCTCTCACCATCAATGTAGTCCGGGGACAAGGCACAATGTTGGGAACTGGATACGATACCGTACAGGACAAACGCTGCAACACTGCCCCCAGATATGAAAGTCATCGCGGAGACTAGAGGGGCTATAAAGATATATCACGTTGTCAAGACTACTGCGGCGGAACGCTGTCATTGCACAGATGAATATCAATGAATGATGACTCATCTCCAGTGGTGGAGCTGCGTTTATAGGTAAACTCTTTGCGTGAACTCATGAAATTTCGATAAAAGGGATGGGTACGGTACTGTAGTGGGCACAGTCTATGGTACATGGTACAGTAGTGTTGATGGGTTACCAGATACGGTCAATGGTTTCCTAACACGGTGCCGGTAGCCGCGCCGACGGCGCCGTGCTTGAGTCAATACGGTCGCTGCTGCATCTTCCCATTACTTCCATGCAAAGGATCAATCGCTTTCTATATGGGCCGACACCAGAAGAGCGTGTCCGTGACTGGCAAGCCAAGCTTCGCCAGGAAAGCAGGGTCCTGGATCGAGAGATGAGGCAGGTCCGGCCTTTGGCTATATATTGATGGAACTCTGGTGTTGACCGGCACATTTAGCTGGACATTGAAACCAACAAGGTGCGGCAAACTATCAAGCAACTCGCGAAGAAGGGCGATAACAAGTCGGCGAGGATCTTGGCCCGTGAGGTCGTGCGAAGTAACAAGCAGAAGGATAGACTCTCAGTGAGCAAGGCTCGTCTGGGCTCAATAGGAACCCAACTATCTCAGCAACTCGGTACCATCTACCCCCTCGTTCTTCCATGCTAAGCCCCTCATATCATCCAATGCAGCAATGGCCAAGGTCTCTGGCTCCCTGCGGAAGTCTACCGAGATCATGAAGTTGTCCAACAGCTTGATCAAACTACCTCAAATCAGTCAGGCGATGCGCGAGATGAGCATGGAAATGACGAAGGTAGACCCCTCGGTACACTGGGTGACTCGTACTAACTAAACTTGTCCAGGCAGGCATAATGGAGGAAATGCTTGATGACGCCCTGAATACTGAAGAGGACGAAGAAGTCGAAGAGGAGGCTGATGAGGAAGTTGACAAGGTCCTGTTCGAACTGACGAATGGGAAGCTTGGCCAGGCTGGAACGGTGGACACCCAACCACCGGTAAGTACACTCACTCTTTCCTGGGTGATTGTTGTCCAATAGAAAGCTTTTGCGTAGGTTGCTGAGGTTGACGAGGAACAGGCAGAGAGGGAGATGGAGCGCTACAGAGAACAGCTCAACGGCCTGCTTAGTGGGTAGAGTATGGTACGGTCTAATCCCTCTCATGCTGTCTGGGATTCGATAGCACCTCCGTGTCGGTTTCCCTAGCCTGGTTGGTATACATCTATACGACATAAAAATTCCTAATATCATTTTCCTGCTATGCGTGCTTTGCCTTGGTAATTTCGTAGATACACTCCCTCATCTCAGTCACGTGGTATGCGACCCGTTCCTTCCCGGACCGTGCCCACACCAAATTTCCGTTGGATTTTCCTCCGTGTTCAGCCCACTATGTTACCCACGCGATCCTTCACTGGTGTTGCGCACCGTGCGCGGTCGCAGTCACAAGTCAGTGCACACCTGTCTGTGTCTCTGTACCTACTAATCATGTTTTCTGCAGGCCCTTCGGCGCTATGCGTCAGCGGTACCTACTGCCGCTTTTGCTGGGCAAAAAGGAAGCAACGTACGCCTCTTGCATCCGCATATCCTTCAACGAACACCGTTCTAACATTCTTACCAGGGTAAATATACAGTTACGCTCATTCCGGGAGATGGTAAGCCAGGGTACTGTTATCCGTGGATCGTCACTACACAATGACTGTCGTTACCTCTAGGAATTGGCCCCGAGATTAGTGAATCCGTCAGGGCCATCTACGATGCCGCCAAGGTATGGCTTATTCGCTTAGAGGGTGTTCGTCGCTGATCATTTGCTTATAGGTTCCCATCCAATGGGAGGAAGTCAGCGTGACACCAGTGCTGAAAGGTGGTAAGACTGTGATCCCAGACCAAGCCATCCAATCTGTTCGAAAGAACACTGTCGCATTGAAGGGTGGGACTTCTTTTTTCCCTCTTTCTTGCCACTAATTTTTTTTCCCGTTTAGGACCACTCGCTACACCCAGTATGTTGCTTTGTTTTTGTAGGGCAACCACTGCGGGTCGTTCTAACAGTTGAACCAGTCGGCAAGGGTCACGTTTCTCTCAACTTGACCCTTCGTCGCACGTTCAACTTATTCGCTAACGTTCGGCCTTGCGTGTCCATCAAGGGATACAAGACCCCATACGATGATGTGAACACTGTGTTGATTCGGGAAAACACCGAAGGAGAATATTCTGGCATTGAGCACGAGGTCCAGTTATCGCGCGAACTGGAGAGTGGATTTATGCTGATGGAACATGACATAGGTGGTTGACGGCGTTGTACAATCCATCAAGCTCATTACGTGGGATGCGTCAGAGCGTGTTGCACGGTACGCGTTCTATTACGCTCAAGCGACCGGCCGGAAACGCGTCACGGCTGTCCATAAAGCGAACATTATGTGTGTGTGCAAGCGTGGAACATGACGTCACCAATGGCTGATCCCGAGAATTCGAATGTCCAGGAAAATGTCCGACGGGATGTTCCTGTCCGCGTGCCGCGAAGTCGCGAAGGGTTTCCCGGATATTACCTATGATGAAGATCTGCTTGATAGGGCCTGCCTGCAGGTATGTTGGCGTATTTCGTCATTGTTCGATATTGCTGACGCCTACCATCGGAAAAGATTACGCAGAATCCAAAACCTTACAGCGATCGTGTTATGGTCATGCCCAACCTGTATGGTGATATTCTTTCCGACATGTGCGCTGGCTTGATTGGGGGGCTGGGGCTGACGCCCTCGGGAAACATTGGAAGGGCAAGTGCATAACTCTGCCAGCCGTTTCCTTGACTCAAGTTATACATCAGGATGCCTCCATTTTTGAGGCTGTTCATGGGTCAGCGCCAGATATTGCCGGTAGGTGGGCAGGAAGAACCGCCATTTGGGCCTAACAACACTTTTTTTGTTAGGCAAGGGCTTGGCCAATCCAACCGCTCTCTTATTGTCCTCACTGATGATGCTGAGGCACATGAATCTCAATGAACATGCAGACAAAATCGAGAAGGCTACCCTCTCTGTATGTTTATATTCATTTTTCTCTGGTTGTATATGGGTGAATATTTTGTTGACCCCCGCCTGATGTTTCGTAGACGGTCGCCGAGGGAAAAACCATCACTGGGGACCTAGGAGGCAATTCTTCTACGAAAGAGTACACAGCTGCGATTATTGAGAAGCTGTAGTACTAGTGTAGTGAAGTAGAGTGATGGTACGGTAGAGTACCCAACTAAAATATATTTTACCAACATGATGAGCGTGAGAAGAACAGCCACAGGATCGGAATATGAAAACTCGGAAACAAGGAACAGCCAAAAGTCTCAAATAACTCGTCTCTCCCCGTTCTCGACGACGACGACGACTATACGTTCTTCCACGCCTACCCGAGGCAACCACTCCATTTATTCCACACTCGCCCTACAGGGCAAAGCCATCTCTCCCAGTTCGCCAACTTTCCTGGTATGCCCAGCCCTCTTCCGTTACGTTACGTATTGCTAACATACCCCAGCTCTCTCTTCAACTTCTGTAAACGTACGCGGATCCACATACAAAAAAGAAAAAATTAAACCCCCCCAAAACATATCAAAACTTTCATACTACATCTCAGCCTTACGAACGAAATGACCGACGAACAGCAGGATGCATCCAATAAAGATAACAGAAAACCCACATCCGGTGCCGCCGTGGGCATTAACCGCGTGCAACGCAAAAACCCCTCCACCTCGAAGCCATCTAACAATGTTGCTCAGGCCCCTTCTAGGTCTGGAAGCAACAAGAGGCCGAGCAGCACTCCCGCCACTGAATCTGGTTCAGACAACGGAAAGAGGGCCAATGAAGGCAAGAAGAGTGATCAACGTCGCCAACAGAATGGCGGAGGCCAAGGCAAACCAAATCACCGTAAGGGACAGTCGACTGCTGGCGGCCAGGGCAACCGTCAAACCAATAATCAGCCGACGAACAAGCCGGGGGCTGCCGTTCCTGCCGTTGAGTCAAGCGATGCTCTGTCTTCTTTACAGCGGGTCATCGCTGACCTGAAGACAACATCTCCACCTATCCAGACTTCTCCACTTGCTGGAAATACACTCCCTACTTCTACTTCCTTACCCATCGCACAGACGGCTACCTCCAATCTTCCTGCCAATGCCCCTGTCTTCCAACCTGGTGCCTCTATTTACCCACCTCCTACTGCGTCCGAGCCACCTCCTAGACATCGCAAGGCGGCATCTATGGGAACGGCAGGTCTGTCCAGTAACTTCAACAATTTTGCCCCCCACCTTGGCTCAATGAGGGAGGACGCTGAGGACGGGCAGAATGGTTACGAAGATGGGGAGATCCCAGATAGTCTCTACAGTACCCAGACGCAAACCCATCATCCCCGCTCTCAGTCCCAGACCTTCACTGCACCAAGATTCGCTGCCCTCGCCGCGCAACAAGACCAGCATCAACACAATGACATTGTAGGCCCTTCTGGCCGTCCACAACTTGCGCCAAACTTCATGTTTGGTGGGGTGCCGCGCCGGCGCCCAAGCGCTGGCACTGCAATGGGTCCTCCTATCAGCGAGGAAGACGTTGGTTTTCAATTTCCTCAACAACAAACTGTCCCAAGTTACTCCGACCAGGACATGTTGCAGAGAAGGAATGAAGGCGGGGGCGAGATAAGGGGCATTATGGCAGAACAGGTACGGCCTAACGGTCATTGGCAAATTGCCGGCGCTGACGTGCCGTGTGTCAATAGATTGCAATCCAGAATGAGATCGAAGCGCTCCAACGTCACCAAGCTGCCCTCTATCAACAACAGCTCGCTTCGAATCAAGTACTTTCATTCCAAACTCCTGGACTTGCCCCAAATCGTGCCGCCGCCCATAGACGCGTACAAAGCACAGTCCCTATGGGTTTGAGTAATCCGAATGGTCAACAAGCCCTCATGGGTCAGCTTGGTCTACGCAACGTAAGCCTTGGCCTCGACGGACAGCCTCAGGGCGTACCGCGTGGCCACGGGCGCAGGCACAGCGTCAATGTAGTCAACAAATCGGCAAGCCAATCAAACGTCGGTGTCGGCCAAGATGCGTATGAGGATGGTTTCGCACCACCTATGGCGCTGGGCGGACATTCTCGCCAGGTGTCCAGGGCTGATTCGGCTTGGCGTTTGTGCATTTTTCTATCCTAGTGTTGCATTGAGCTGACTTGATTTTTTCCGCTGCAACACTTTAGATGGTGGTGTTGGTGGAGTTCAGCAAGGGAACACGCTGACGGCTGACCTTGCTCAAGCTCAAGCGCAGTTAGCTAGTCTACAACAATTCCGCGCTGCGACTGGTGGCCACCATAAGATGCCCTCCTTTAGTTTCCCAAATATGCTTCCCAATATGATGGCCGCAAATATGATGGGCCTCGGTCTTGGGGGAATCAATCTCCTTCAGCAGCAGCAGCAGCAATTTCAGTCTCAACTACAGCAGCAATCGAGCCAGCCGCAACGCAAGTCTCTTTTTGCCCCGTATCTCCCTCAGGCATCTTTGCCACCACTTCTCGCCACTGGAAAACTTGTAGTCGGCATCCTACGCGTGAATAAGCGCAATCGTTCAGATGCCTACGTTTCCACAGAGGTACTGGATGCCGATATATACATCTGTGGGTCAAAGGACCGCAATCGCGCTTTGGAGGGCGATATCGTCGCTGTCGAGCTATTGGACGTCGATGAGGTATGGGGCACCAAGAAGGAAAAGGAAGAGAAGAAGCGTAAAAAGGAGGAGAATGCGGCTTATGAGGTGAAGTCCGCCGCTGGCCGCAAGAACGACAAGAAGAAGGATGATGTAGAAGTTGAAGGGCAAGGCTTGATGTTGTTTGAGGACGAAGAGTGAGTACTAAAAGGCACAATGATTTGCACTTACTTACCCATATCTTGTTAGAGTCACCGATGAGGTGAAGCCACAGTTCGCTGGTCATGTCGTGGCGGTTGTGGAGCGCATGCCAGGACAGCTGTTCTCCGGCACACTCGGGTTACTTCGGCCATCTTCTGCCGCCACGAAGGAGAAACAAGAAGCCGAGCGACGTGAGCGTGAAGGAGATCGAGGTGACGAGCCACGTCGGCCAATTGACCGTCCCAAGATCGTATGGTTCAAGCCGACAGATAAGCGTGTCCCACTAATTGCCATTCCAACCGAGCAAGCTCCGCCAGACTTTGTGCAAAACTCCGAAGCATACGCTAACAAACTCTTTGTTGCTTGTATCAAGCGCCACGTATGTTACTCTTCTTTGGTTGGCACGGGACACTTATACTGAGGAGTATCTTAGCCCATCAGCTCTCTACACCCTTTCGGTACGCTGGTCGAGGAATTAGGTCCCATCGGAGATATCGAGGTGGAGACGAGCGCGCTGCTGAAGGATAGCAACTTCCCCACCGAGGACTTCAGTGAAAGTGTATTGAAATGTTTACCTCCCATGCCTTGGACGTCAGTTGATTTGACTATCTGCCTTGTCATGACGCTGACACCTAGTTACCTTGCAGTATACCAGATCACGAGTATGAAGTTCGTACTGACCTACGCAAGGAGCGCATCTTCACCATTGACCCGGAAGGTGCAAAAGACCTTGACGACGCTTTGTCCATCAAGCTTAATGACGACGGAACGTATGACATTGGTATTCACATCGCCGATGTGGCATTCCACGTTAAGCCCAACACTGCCCTGGATCGTGACGCGCGCAAACGTGCTACGAGTGTGTACCTGGTCCAGCGCGTCGTACCCATGCTCCCGCCCGCTTTGAGTGAAGCACTTTGCAGTCTAGCACCTGGAGAAGAACGGCTTGCTTTCTCTGTCGTCCTAACCTTGACAAAGGAGGCCAAGGTTATCAAGAAGTGGTTCGGCAAGACTGTCATTAAATCTACTGCGAAGCTATCCTACGAAATGGTCCAACGTGTGCTGGACGGTGAACCCCTGGCCGATGTTTCTGTGACCCCCGAGCATGAAGTCTCCTCTGTGGAAAATGATATTAGACTATTGCACGAGTTGGCGAAAGTACTTACTGCGCGTCGCTTCCAGAACGGTGCCCTCCGCCTCGAGTCGCCTCGTTTATCCTTCGAGTTGAATGATCAAGGGTTACCGGTTGACTGCTCACAGGGTGTGAATACGGAAGCGAATTCTATAGTGGAAGAGGTATGTTCATTCACAACGGAATTAACAGTCAGATAACCGTTTATCCAGTTCATGCTACTCACCAATATCGCGGTTTCTCAACAAATTGCTGTCGCCCTTCCTGAACAAGCTCTTTTACGCCGTCATGATGCCCCAATTGAGCGTCGCCTTGTGAGTCTAAGTGTCATTTTATACATTTGCCTGGCTGATTAGATCGCAGAACTCCCTTGCTGAAAGGGCCGAGCGTCTCGGGTACAAGCTTGACGTTTCATCGGCCGGAGCTCTCATGCGTTCATTTGATGCTATCGAGGATCCTTCTATGCGCAGCGTCCTACAGCTGCTCTGCTTCAAAGCCACCCACCGCGCTAAATACTTCTGTGCTGGCATGCTCGACATAGCCAAATACAGCCATTACGCGTTGAATACTCCCCTGTACACGCACTTCACGTCGCCCATCCGCCGATATGCAGACATCATAGTCCATCGACAGCTTGAATCCATCCTCCAGGTGTCCAGTGCGTGTTCATATTTCATTCAACTGTTTTCAATGTTTATTCACCCTGTCTTAGGCGATAATAGTTCCAAGTTTAACATGGACCGTGATGCGGTTGCAAAGGTGACTCAGCAATGTAACATGTACGTCCCGTGCACATCTCATTCGTCGCATCCGCACCCTGACTTTCCCATTAGCAAGAGGGACTCTGCCATCCTTGCACGGGAACAATCTGCCCATTTATTCTTATGTGTCCTCATCTCGGATCTAACTTCTCGTTATGGACCTGTCATTCGTCAAGCCAAGGTCATCGGGGTTTTAGATGCTGCCTTCGATGTTATTATCCCTGAGTTTGGCATCGAGAAGCGTGTCCATGTAGACCAGATGCCTATCGACGTACGTTTTTTTTTTGTTTCTTAGGCGCGCATTGCTCACGATTCCGAACGTCCGCAGAACCATGTTTATGACGAGCACTCGCACACTCTCCAGATTTACTGGTCTGATCGTGACGTCATCACATGGCTCGCAGAAAATAGTGACGATGAGCATCTGAAGAAAGTGAAAGAGAACGCAGAACAGCATGCCTTGAAGATGGAAGTTGCTTCGCGCTCCGTCCACGATGAGAAAGCACTCTTCGACGAAGACGACGGGGATGATGATGACGAAATTGTCCTTGGGCGTGATAACGCAGAGCCTGAGGAGGGTGACATTGAATCTGTGCAACGTGATATCAGCAAAGCGCGGATCACACCTGAATTTGAGGGTCTGAAGACAACACCAGCTGGACATAAGATTCAACAAGTCAAGGAACTCATGACTGTCCCGGTTCGCTCTCGCTGAATGGCCGACGCGTCTCTGGCTGACCATTTTCCCCCATAGGTTATCGTCACTGCCGACTTGACAAAGAGCCCCCCAGTTATCAAAGTTTATAGTGTGAACCCCTACGCCGAGCCGAAGGAACAGCAGCTGAGGAAGTAAATCTACCTCTACATCCAACCTTTCCATTCGTCCACCGGTCCTTTTGTTTTGTTCTTTATTCCGTCTTCCCGGCCTCATCGGTGCTGCTATGCTTTCCTCTACCAATCCTTTCGCTTTTCTTCGTGGAATGGGTCTATTGTACCTTACGTGCTATTTCCTTAGTATATTCTGTTTGGAGACGTGGGGAGATAGCTCGTTGTAACATCTCGTTCGTAATGCCAGTGGATGCGTTCTCTTACATTCTTTGGATTTCATGCTGGATAGTCGCTCTTCATAAGAAAAAAAATGGTTGCAAGAGAAGCAAAATATAATACAGTGCTTCTAATTATACAACGGTACAAATAGTGGCACAATGAGAGTGGGGGAACTAGAACGATTGTCGAAAAAAAGGGACCCACAGAAATGACCGAAGGGATAAGAAAAAAAGAAGGAAAACTGTGCTACGGAGTACGTTCGTTAGTACGTCCTATGAAAGAACGGGGTGTCACATTTGGGCGGGAAAGGGAGAAAAACATCAAAAGGGGAGTCGAGAGGTTCATAGCCAGTTAGCAGAGGGCCGTCCACGCAGGGTCGCCGACTTGACATCCATCAGCTCGGGGCGCTCCCTACTTTGGCTAGCGAGCCTGCGATGGAGGAGCGGAGCTGGCGTCGGATGAGAAGCCGGTTCTTCCTTCTCTTTAGCAGCGGGGGCGGGGGGAGTGGGGGCGTTACGAGTACGACCTCGACCGCGAGCGCTACCCGCGCTGTTCGCCGAACCGAACGAGTCGCGGCCGGTGCTGCTGGTGCTCGCGACATCTGCTTTATCCGCGTCTGCGGTCACCTCGGCTTCGGCGTTATCCTCGTCGCGCTCGCGGAGGGTACCCATGCTGCGCGCCGAGCTGCTGCTTTGGCCGCGGGTGTGCGTGAGGACGTGCTGCTGCTGATGCTGCGAGGAGGTGCGCGAGAGTTGCGTCGCGTGGAAGTTGGGGTATCGGCGGAGTTCAGTGGCGCAGAGGTGCGCTAGCTCTGGGAGGTCGAGGTAGACGGCTTCGTCGCGGAGCGCTAGGAGCGATTCGAGGCGCGCAGGTGTCGCTGCGTGGAGCTGGACGGCGTGGGGGAGGCTCGCGACGTGATCGGCCGATGTGGGGGGAGAGCGAAGATAGGCGAGGATGTGGTCGTACCTAGAGCTGAGGTTTAAAAAAATCTTTTTGCATGTATGATACAGACGATGACTCACGATGGGCTAGCGCGGTCGAGGAAGATGTGAATGTTGAACGCGGAGGGAGATAAGAATCCGGAAGAGGCGAGGTGGTTGTGGAAGATGGAGTGGAACGAGCCGTTCTCTGCGGGAGAG
>QFFA01005134.1:0-10393 GCA_003316565.1 Russula foetens | reverse complement strand
TACGCAACCATGAGTGAGTCTGCCTTTCTCGACCCGAATGTCATATTTTCTTTTTCCTTCGAACTGATGAGTATTTCATCAGGCCAGGACTCAAAAAATGATGTCGATCTTCCCTACAATTATGTCCCGACTGAATCGGTGTGCATTGTCTTCGTCTCGCTCTTCTCGGTATTGACCGGTAAGGCTGCTCCGAACGGACTATCTTCATGTTTCTGCACAAGGAGGCTCTACTCACGACAGTATTTATTTCTGACAGTCGTGCATATCGCGCAAGCATACCGCTTCCGTTTATGGTGGTTGTTCCCTACCGCCGTTCTCTGCGGCTTGCTCGAAATAATAGGCTGGAGTGCCCGATTGTGGTCAAGCAGGAACCCGACGCTCTACAAGGCGTTCGATATGCAGTGCGTGTCCAGGCGTCCTTCAGTTTTGAACTTCTACGCTGACCACGAGAGCCGAGGCAGGATGTCGACGACCATTTTGGCACCTACGCCCTTCATCGCGGCCAACTTTATCATCTTGGGACGGATCACGCAGCGCCTTGGTCCGCAATACTGTCGCCTGACCTTCAAGCATTGTGAGTGGTTTTGTCTTGAGGAACGACTCAAAACTATGTGTACTAAGCGTATTCAACATACACACAGACACTATCTTGTTTCTTTCATGCGTGAGTAGTAGTAGCACTTTGGCATGCCATGACATTGCTTCTCACAACAAATTGTGCTCATCTGTAGGATATCGTTGCCCTTGTTATCCAATCAGTCGGCGGTGGAATCGCATCGAGCACACAGCCAGTCTTAGGTGGCCACATCATGCTGGGTGGGATCGTCCTCCAGCTAGGTTCGGTTTCCTACTATCACATCTGCCTCGACAAGCTCCACTAACCTGGCCTGGCAGGGGTGCTCATCCTGTATGTCTCTCTTGCGGCAGATTTCCTGATTCGGTTCGACGTCGATAGGCCGAGACGACACATCCGAGAGAGCGGCGTCTCCCACCCGCGTGGTACGGTGGACAAGCCGATGAAATGCATGCTATTCGCCATGGTAGTTATAGTCGTCGTCCTCGTCATTCGGTCAATATATCGGACTGTCGAACTCTCCAACGGCTGGACAGGAAAAGTAATTTCGACTCAATGGCTCTTCAGTACGTCTTCACACCTCCACATCCATGCACGGGAAGATAGAAGTGCTAATATAATCGAGCAGATGTGTTTGATGGTGCAATGATTGTTTTGGCGATGCTAACGCTTATTCTGTTCCACCCCGGTGTGCTGCTGCCTGGACCTGACAAACTCGAGGCAGACACTGATAGGGTGAGGGAAAAGGGCACACAAACTCCATAGGCGACATTCCATGGCAGGTTGTTGGCCGCTTCGTTGAAGAGGTGTTATTAGGTTCAAGCATCTTGTTTCTTTTTTTTTTGGAATTCGTTTATTGTCCCAGCTAAGCTGCGTGGTATAGGTACTTTACCTAAGCGAAGATGTATTTCAGTTACGGTACCTGTCGAAGCATCTTGTATGATGTGCTTCTCTACCGTAGACACCCCAAAAATCCAAGCAATTTGACTACTCTTATGTCTAACTACGGAGGACCAGCCTAACAGCCTAGTAGACACGCGTCGAGCGGCGGTCCACGAGACCCTTGTAGTACTCGTATCTAAGTTATGCCGTACTATATATGGGGTATGGGGCAAGTTCGTTGCTGATGCCATCACGTGAGACAAGCTCGAATCACGTAGCTCCATTCAAGTGCTTGTTTTTCCTCACCTTGATACTACTCGGGCTGACGGCCAACGAAATCCCGCGTCATCATGACGGGCGAGTACTTGCTACCAATCAACAAGGAGGAGAGCGTTCATGCCCTGGCACTTTGCTAGCGAGGGACCCAATCTCTCCCAAACTCGCGATCGTGACAACAATGATGAAGAAAATGTGATAATAGTACTGGCAGCCTGCTATTGTTTCGGGCACGAAGATGCTGTTCGTCGAGCCATTCGTAAACATGATGTACTGTAATTGGCTTTGATGTAACCACAGTATCGCTTTATTCGCTTGGCTCGTTCAGGGCAGGGCAACCAAGTGCAGTGTGTGTAAAACGACGATGTTTCCATATAATCTACAAATTTGCGTCGACTTCCACTCGTTCGTTCGTAGCATAGATCATATATCAAGGGTTTGACTCCGACAAAATAGGCGCATCGGTTGGTGTCATAACCCCTGCGATGGTGCAAGGGTCAGATATCTCGAATGCGTTTTAGGCTCACTGGCACACCTTTCACAGTTTCCCTCCTTGTTCGGAACTCCTCTCTGGATCCTGGCCAGGCGTCTTCTCTTGAATAGTACCCATTCCTGTCCCCTTCGCATCCTCCCTAGTCTTGCCAGTAGCTCGGGTGGATGTATCCGCTTTGGCATCGGGTTTGTCCTTCTCGGAGATAGAAAGGGCACCTTCCACTCTCTCAGCTATCTTCTCTATCTCGGCGGCTAATTCAGTCTCATCAGCCCGATCCTTCTCTTCTGTTGTCTCGTCGGCGTCCAAAGATGCGGCTGTCGCAGCCCATTCCTTGTTAAGTTCGTCTTCCCATCCAAGCTCTCTCGCGAGATCGCGGATGATGTCGTCACATTTGCCTAGAAAAACCAGATCTCTCTTTCCGGAGCCAATGCCGCCCACCTTGTCCAAATTGATCAGAACGCGCGGGCACTGGCCTCCGACCATGTTGACGAGGGCGGCAAAGGGATGCACCGTAAGTGAGGTGCCTATCACGATGAGGAGATCCGCGTCGTTAAGTTGGCCCATGGACTTAAAGAAACTGGGGGGAAGCTAATATATTGTCAGTATGAACGAGGTTGGGCGTAAAGCATTCGGTAGATAAACACCCACCGATTCCCCAAAGAAGACAATATCGGGCTTGATAAGCCCTTTACACGATTTACTAGTACACCTCGGAATGCGCTCTTCTTTGANAATCCTTCATCTCGGTGTCGCTAAATGGGTGTTTGCACTCGATACAACGCTGGGTGGCGAAGCTGCCATGTGCCTCGATGATCTTGTTCGCCGGGATGCCCGCGCGCCGCTCGAGGGTATCGATGTTTTGCGTGAAACATAAGCCGAGCAGCCCCTTGTCTGATAGAAGTTTGATGAACGAGTGCGTGAGAGTCGGTCTGTATTTCCCCGGGTAGAGCTCTTTCGCGAGGGTGTAGACTACGATAAGCTTAGCTTTGAGTAAGGAAACGGATGCCAATCGGGAAAAGGCGTACACGGGCGAGGATTTCCCCGGAAGAACCTGATATCAAATACGGCCTCTGGGTATGGTAGATTGAGACGCGCGAGGTTCGCCTATAGGCGAAGTCTAACGAGTCAGCCCAGTTACATCGCGAGGTATTGATCACATCTTACGTATAACCCTGTTCGCGTCAAGGAGATCAGAGGCACATCATCTGTCTATGAGAACCTACGCGCCTGTCTCTGGAGAACGAAAGTCTGGTATCCCCGCAGACGTGCTGACACCTAGACGACCGTCAGGCCATCACGAACGAATCGTCGCTTGCGGACCGGGCACTGGCACGCTGCGCACCTGCACCTAGCTTTCGTGCCAAGATCGTGACTCACAAGACCTCAAACGAGTTTCAGGATGATAAATACCATGAGGTAAATCTTCCGGCACCCATCCGATTGTATGTACTGTGCGAGAGAGGGCACGTCTTTCTTCTTGAACTTGAACGGTCGCCCTTTGGCGGAATTGCCAGTGGGACCTTGCCCGGAGTTTGCAGCAGTGCGGATTCGGAGATCCTCTAGAAGATCTATTCCGTACTCGTCCATTGTGATATTGCTGGGGGATCGATTTGTAGCACCTTGGTGACGCAATAGTCAGTGTAGAGAGCTAGGACTGGAGGCCCTGGGGCAGGGTGCACGGGAGTCCACGTGACCGGAAGCGGAAAGAGGAGAGCGAGAGCGCCAGCGGGCGCCTTTCAATCCACGATCCAACATCTCCATCCACCGTTTAGGCCCTCTGCAACTTGCGGTCCAGGTGTCTTCAAGGAATACAGCAAGAAAAACCATGGTGGTGAGCATGCATGATCTGCTGGGGGGAATGACTAATTTAGAACTCGCTTGTCAGTGACTCAGTGTGCCGCTCGTCGGTCAACCGCCAGAAAGTGCCGAGGACGGAGAATTCACCCGCACCCGTGACCAGTGAACCAGTGAATTTCTATCTTTAAAACAACAACAACAACAATCATGAGCGTTAAGAAGGCCGGACCTTACACAAACCCCCGCGTGGGCCATGACCCGGTGACTCATCGATACCCCCTTCTCACAAAACAGTTGGTCCGTTTAGCTGTGCTCCGTTTATCACCTGTTGCGCTATCTGACGCTGGCGCATCAACAATGGGGTTTGCTCGCACTCCCTGGCTTTATTATCGTTATCCTCAAGTTCTATATGGTTCTCTTTCTTGTATCTGGAGACCAGGGACTTCAGAGTTGGAGGGCGGGCTGACGTGATGGGGTAATGGACTTCGTGCCCAGGACCCTCAGCTAGGCGTCGAGTAACGAATGCCATCGAGGCCGTCATGAAGCACCGATTTTGCTGTTTTTAACGACAATTACAACTCTATACACCGCAGATTCACGTGAAAAAGACGGCATTCTATCAATTTTCTGCATTCTCATCAACACGCAGTGTTAAGATCGACATCACGCAGCGCATTTCACGGGCGCCATCGTAAAGTGCTCATCACATACGTTCCAATACTTCAGATGAGGGGCACTTGCAGGTCAGTGACCCTCGATCACTTTATCCCTGAGTATCTCTTCGGGGATTTCGGGTCTATTTACTAATTGTCTCGAACACAGCCTTACAGACGTTGTGCTGCTAGCTCTTTCACATGATATCGGCTCGCACCCCAATTACATGTCTACCAACGTGAGTGAAGCCCACCGCCGCGCCCTTTTCGCGACCGGGACCGCCCACGATGTTCCATTTTATCGTATGCCGTTGTCGCAGCTCGACGTGTCCTACTGTCAACTCCACGCGTCGTTCGCATCTCCCGCGCCATGAAAGCAAAGATTTGCATGCTGCCTTAGGCTATCAGATTCGACTAGCCGGCTACTTCTTTCCCGTAGGCCACCAGAGAAACGCCGATAACGAGCATCGGCGTTGTGTGGTCGTACTCAGGCTGTGGGTCAAATAATACCCCCGCGCGTTTGTGAGATTATGGATGGGTATATGCAAAGCCAACCAAACCTAATACCGCTACATCAATTCTCCGACTTGATGAGACGCTACACCTTCTACAGACCTATTTAAGCAGGCCGAGCATGACTTCTTTCTTCATCATTCGTTCGTCCTCTCTATGTTCCCCTCATACCATCCCCTCTTTTCCGTTGCCGCGGGCCTCGTAGGCAGCTTTCAGAATTCATTTGATACAGGCTATGGCGATGTGAGACCGCTGTCCGGCAACCAATACGCTGAGTTCATACCATATATCGAGTTTGCGCGGGCAGCGTACTGCACACCGAACAAGATTGTTGGGTGGAATTGCGGAGGTCAGTTCTTTTGTCATACACTCCATGATTCCACATACTCATAGGTACCCAATAGAGGCTTGCGATACCCTTCCTGGCTTTGTGCCAACGTTGACAGGCGGCGATGGTGACGACACTCAGTTTTGTGAGCATGACCCTTATCCCGCATCTGCTATCGGAGTTGATTAACAACCATAGTTTATGTTGGGTTCTGGCCCACCCAATCCGCGGTAGTAGTTTCTCACCAAGGAACGGATCCAGTACAACTGTACGTTTATACTTATCTCTTTGTCAAGCCTTTCATGTTTATCCTTCGTAGGCTGTCTGTTCTGACGGACTTGGACGTCGAGTACATGGTGCCAGACCCCGCTCTCTTCCCCGACGTCCCTAGTGGTGTCCAAGTTCATACCGGTTTCGCGCTCGAGCACCAGAAGACCGCCTCAAAGATCCTTGCTGAAGTCAAACGGTTGATGGCCAAGCACTCTTCAACCCATATCATCCTTGTAGGTCGTTTCCACAACGCTTCGGAACTCCGTACCGAACTCCCTTATGACTACGACATAGATTGGTCACTCGCTGGGCGGAGCGCTCGCGGAACTCGATACATTGTTCATGAAGCTTAATCTCCCTGCGGGGACGACGGTTCGAGGTGTTACCTTCGGCACTCCGCGCGTCGGGAACGAAGCCTGGGCCGCGTTCTTTGACTCGCAGATTGCCCACTTTACGAGGATGAACAATCGGCGCGATCCTGTGCCGATTGTGCCCCATCGTCTACTTGGCTTCCGACATCCCCGTGGGGAAATCCATATTCAGCTGAACGGGAGTGCTGTTGCCTGTTCTGGTGGGCCGTTCTCCTATTTTTGGCATCCTAAGTTCACGCTGATTTTCTCCTTTGCCCAGGCGATGACAATGGGGCGGACCCACATTGCAGCGATGAGATGGTTCCAGATATCAATCAAGGAAGCATAGTCGATCACCTTGGGCCCTACTACGGCACCTTTATTGGGACGACATTCTGTACTCCATGAAGCAACCTTGCGGAAATACAGGTTGCCCCAGCTATTGATCGTGGCGGTGGTGGCTGTGTAGACCCAGATCTGGTAAATGTTGGCCATTTTTCGGGACTTCAGTTGGCTCTTTCCCTTGCATGTATATAATTTACGGACTATGTTGCCAACAATAAAGTGGAATTCACGGTGGCACTGTCTTTGACTATTCAGGGTGCTGTACGGAACGTGTCGCCAAGAGCTTGAAGAAATGGACCCTCGTAGTCGTCTTTATGAACCCGGCATAGTTGGTCAATGATTTCCGTATTTTGTTCAAAAGACGAAGTGCGTTACAACCGTTGGCAGGACCGCAGACTTGAAGGCACCGTTTTGCGGCAGTTTCCTATCCATAGTGTAGATCAGGTAGTTACCCTGAATGTGAGTTCGATAAAAAGGAAGGTAAGATATAATAAAATAAAACCAATCGTTTACACTACGGCAGAGCCGAGCGCACACACTGGAGTAAGGGTAATAAAGGCCCGGTGACGGTCAACGGGGCGTTAATCCGCAAGATGTGCCGGAATCCTATCGGGCGAAGCGAAGGGAAACCTCGCTCCATAAGAGCGCAACGAAGGGGGGGAAAGACAGTCTCTATTCTTCTCTGGTTCGACGATGGACCTCCTTTGATGGTTATATACAGGAGCTTCTAGTACCAGAGACAAAAGGAGCAGGCCTTGAAAGGGAATGTGGCGTTCGTCGCGCGGCGACGCTTGGCAGATATTCGACGTTCACAGTAAGCTAAACAAAAGGGATATAAAGGAATGTCTGACTCCGAAAGCAGTCACATTAAGAATACAACGATCGAGCGGGTATCGCGGGGTCAAATGTGCTCGATTCCGAGCCCAACGAGCGTACCTCCCTTACAATAGTAGAGGTTAGCAGCCAGAATTCAAGTCATCGAAAAAGCGACGGTAAACGCATGAATGAGAAGAGTTCGACAAATCTATACTGTACAGTAAGAGTCAGGTAAGAGTACGGCAAGAGTACGGTAGAAATAGTAGGATCACCGTGACTGAGTCGGGGACTCCGACGGGTCATCGAGGGATCTTTGGTTGTCTGCTGTGGCGGCTGCGCTGCACATCCATGCAACGGCTCTGCCAGGGATCGGCAGTCCTGCACCACTGGATCCTGATTTCTCAACAGCGTAGCGCCCGTTCTGGTGTTTTCGACTTCAAATACTTTGCCTGCCAGTGCCTGTACAGTAACTGCCAAATAGTCCCAGCTCGGCTATCAATAGTGGCGTGACCCGCGGGTGAGAAGAGTGAGAGTGTGCTAAGTGGCGTCCGGCTGATCCCTGATCGTGCCTCACAACTCTCTCACGCGCCCACATATTTTCGGATGGCCTCTTGACAAAACAAATAGCCTGGACCAGTCAGTGCGTTAGTTAGGCGTCTGCCTCATCGTCCCGTGAACATATCAGTCCGCCCTTGCGGTTGATGGGGACACTTTGAGGCCATTAGTGAGCAAGTCGTTAGACTCGTTACAGCCGATAGCTTCGATCCGATCATGCGTTGCCGAGGGTACTTGTCCGCGGGCTGCGTTCTCATCTTGCCCACAAGGCACCTGTTGTGACGTACGTCAAGCGTTATCGGAGCTTGAAGCTATTCTCGCAAACTCCCATCTAGGAAATGGAACAGCAGGAGGACCGGGATCATCGCGATACGGTATGCGGTTACTACTGCTGCATAAACATTTTCGCTAGGTGTGATATCCCATCAGTACGTGTCTGACAACGGTAGCTGACAAATCGTAGCCCATATATCTCAGCAGCCGAAACCGAAACCTCCAATGGTTGACAGTCAGCGCCCGTCTTGACGTGAGCTCGAACAGAAGATCATCTGTTCACCCCGTGGGCAGGGCACTTCAGGGACGAGTCTAGGCTGAGCGCCCTCACAGCCATCTTCCTGATACAACACATAAGCCCCCCCTCGGGCTCGTATTAAACCGGATGTCCAGTCTGCTATCGTCTTTTTTCCCAATCCCCCCTTCGATACCGATACCATGCAACTCCCTTTCTCCGTCTCCGGGCTTCTTCACCTAAGTGGAAGTTTGCTACCATTGGACCTTCCCCCTTTCTGGGGGTCTTCTAGCCCAAGCGGCGGTGGCGTGGTTCCTCTCCCCCCTGCACAATTTGACGAACTCGTTCCGTACATGGAGTTTGCGCGGGCGGCGTACTGCGAGCCAGATATAATCACTGGGTGGCAATGCGGCGGTTAGCTTTTCTCTTTTCTCTTCTTTTCTCTTGCTCCTTTCCTTTTATCTCCTCCTCGTCAAGCTTACTGATAGGGGCCAAAGGCGCTTGCCGTGCCGTTCCAGACTTCGAACCGACGCTGACAGGTGGAGACGGCGCAGCTACCCAATACTGTAGGCGTGGCTGCAATCCTACGTTGCCGTGTTCTCTCCACGTTCTCGGATCTGACCTATGATGCCAGATTACGTCGGGTTTTGGCCTACCCAGTCTGCCGTGGTAGTAGCTCACCAAGGCACAGACCCGTTGCAATTGTATGTCCACTACTCTTATTTCCCCCCGTCAACGCTTAGCAATTTATAGCGTGGCCGATCTCACCGATCTGAACGTCGGGTTCATGGGCCTCGACCCCATCCTTTTCCCAAACGTCCCGAATGACGTACAAGTCCACTCAGGTTTTGCGATTGAGCACAAGAAAACGGCGTTCCTGATCCTCGCAGAAGTCCAGGACTTGATGGCCAAGCATTCTTCGACCCGTGTCATCCTGGTCCGTCTTTTCTTCACCACAAAAGTTATCGATCATCCAGTTTTGATGAACGCCGTACCGATTTGCGTTTGATTCCTCGGGCTATATATAGGTCGGTCATTCGCTCGGCGGAGCCCTCGCGGAACTCGACGCGTTGTTTATGAAGCTCCATCTCCCCGCAAGTACGACGATCCAAGGCGTCACATTCGGGACCCCCCGATTGGGTAACCCAGCCTGGGCAACATTCTTCGATTCCGAGGTCGCAGACTTCAAGAGGGTGAACAATAAGCGCGACCCCGTCCCAACCGTGCCCGGGCGCAAATTTGGCTTCAGGCACCCCAGCGGAGAGATCCATATCGGCTTGGATGGGATTGCAGTTGCTTGCCTTGGTGAATAATAGGCTTCTTCCTGCTTCGCGACTTTTGTTCCATTGCTTATGTTGGCCACCCTTTCTCCGCCGCAGGTCCTGATGACGGCGTAGACCCAGAGTGTAGCGATCTGACGGTGCCGGATATCCTGGAAGGAAACATACTCGACCACCTTGGGCCGTATCACGGTGGGCTGAACCACGGCATATTTCTTGGTTCAATATTTTGCACGTCATGATGTTTCTGACAGGCCTGCTACCGCTGTACCCCCCGAGGTCTCTCCGAGGCCCGACCCTCCATGTATGCCACCTATGTAGAATAGCTATGAATCAGTGCTGACTGAGTGACGACGCGGGTAAGGCACATGGCCTTTGAAATCAAAACTCATGCATGACATTGCCTGTATGTTGCTAGACAATAGACTTGAGCCAGTACAGTACCAACAATTATAATACGCCACAAATAGCACTTCCGGTGCTAAGAACCAAATACATGCTAGCATGACGTAATAGCGATTGCAAAGAGTTCAGAATGAGAAGATCGCTGCGTTCTTCCGCGTCCCAAACGTATATACGAGCGCTTGGCTCATAAATAATCCCACTGTGATACCGATTGTAACAGCAATCATGGCACCACCAATATCAATACCGCTACCAGACGCAGTGAGACCTCCAGCTTGGGAAAGCCCGGACTATAAGTACAGCACAGCCGATTGAATGATTAGGCCCTCAGGGAAGAAAAGAGACACG
>QFFA01005129.1:0-22103 GCA_003316565.1 Russula foetens | reverse complement strand
CTCAACTCCACTCCTTTCATGCGCTCAACATCGTCACTCCTTTGCGTTCTGTCTTTTACTGCGATTGCATATGGATACCCTGACCGTCACAGACAACTAAGAAGGGATTCCCCCACCAGCGTTTGCAATCAAATCGCGGCAGCTATTTCCAGCAATTCTGCAGTCTCCTTTCCTAGTTTGTTGTCCTCATCTTTCTCATGAAGCTCCGAGTTGACCGAGAGATAATAGATGGCCAACCTGACCCTCCCCAATATGTCGCCGATGTCTCACATTATTTTTCGTCCAGTTCTCAGCAGGCAGTATGCTCCGTGGAACCTGGCTCGACGGTCGATATGGGCAAGATCGTAAGATATATATCTTCCTGGTACTCCTTTCCGCTTCCGCTGATGTCACGTCGTCTTTAGTTGAGCATTCTGGGAAGTACCCGCATGCCATTCGCGATCAAGGGCGGAGGGTGTGCTACGAACCAGAATTTTTCTTCGACACTCGGCGTGCAAATTTCAATGACGCGCTTCAACGAGGTCAAAGTTGACCCCGTTGCCGGGACGGTCGAGCTCGGGGCCGGCTTAACCTCGGATGAAATATATAAAGCACTTGAACCACACAATATCACTGTCTTGGCGGCTGCCGAACCAGGTGTCGGCATTGCGGGCACTACGCTTGGTGGAGGTGAGCGTTTGCTATCGTTAGCTGGCCCTATGGGCTCTGAATTGCAGACGACGTGCAGGTTATAGTTTGAAGAGCGGCCAATTTGGCCTCGCCATTGACAATGTGGTCAGGTTTGAAACCGTCCTGCCGGACGGTACTATCAAATCGGTGACGTCGAGACACACAGATCTATGGTTTGGGTTAAGGGTAAGTAGGCGATCCACCAGTCGCAAAGCGATGTCCCTGACAATTCACGGTTACAGGGCGGACTCAATAACTTTGTGCGTTGTTCAAATCTACGTCTACCTGTACAAATGTCTCAACAAGGGCTAGGGAATTGTGACCAAGTTTGTTGTCAAGTCGTTTCCGCAAGGTCGTGTCTGGGTTAGTCAAGAAGGTTGGCTGAGGCGCAGCTACCGCTGACTGGTCATTTGTCAGGGCGGATATGTTGTCTACCCTCACAACCAACTAGCCGCTGTCAAAGATGCCGTAATGAAATACCAAGACAAGGAATATCACAAGGCCTCTGCCTCATTTACTATGAGATATTCCAGGGAAAATGTGCGTACCGAGACCTGCGTATACTTCGCGCTCTATCTGACATGTCAGCAGACCGATATCATTGTAATTGCTCGCCTTTTCTATGATGCCCCATCACCCCCTCACGGACTGTTCGATGATTTCCTGACTATACCATCTACTGAGAAGGACATATCATCCCGATCATACTTTGATCTAGTGACGAGTCTGGGCCATTTCAAACCTACCAGTGATACCCCTGATCGGTTGGTGTCTCAAACTCGAATGACAATTCGAAGCTCACATGAGATACTTTTAGGGGTCGCTTCAGTGGGGTTTCGGTCACTCGATACTCACCCACGATTTTCGACGAATGTGTCAACGTGACCAAAGTGAGTTCATAACGTTGAACCGTTCGGTTCGCCAGTGAGGTTAACACATCCGTAGATGTGGGGTGATCGCCTTTATCACCTCGGCACTCCCATAATCATCGATACCACCCTCCAACAAGTCGCTAAGACCATTTTCGCTCATGGATCCGATTCTGCCTATCCACCGGACCGCTCTCAACCACTCTTCCCGATCCTCATACAGTATAGGTGGTCCGAGGCTGCGATGGACGACACAGTCGGCCGTTTGATGCGCAAACAGACGGTTTCGATCCAACGCGTGGCTCTCGCGGAAGGGCAGATCGTAGCGAACGCGTCGGTGTACGTGAACAATGCGCTGTTCGACACGCCGCTGGAGGATATTTACGGCAAAAATTTACCGAGGCTCCGTCAAATCAGAGCCGAGATTGACCCCAAAGATGTGATGGGACTCACTGGGGGATTCAAATTTTGATGTACTTATACCAGTACTACTATACCAGGCTTCGAGTGCCAGTGTATCACCGTGGAATTAGGGAGGTAGCGCGACTTTGGGCAGGCGTGGGTCACATCACGGGTCTACTACTTTTAAACCCCCAAAATTCGCTCCCTCCTTCTGATGCTCCACAATTGAATATTGAAATGTCCGTTGATCTCACTGACACATTCGATTAATGTTGAAGGCTGTCTCTTTGAGACTCAGAGCTGACTCAGGCTCACCTTGATACCCACAGGCCGCGACATCCCTGAGACGATTGTCAACTGCTCTAGTCATCTAGTCAAGAGTCTCAACTTAGGACTGTGGCACGTGATTGCCTCCCACAAATAATTGTCATGCGGTTTTCCTTCTTTCTTCTTTCTCGGACGCGGGAGTCACGAGCGTTGCTTCCATTCCACAATCTCATCTGTGGTCTCACCTGAGAGAAGTGGCTCACTGTTTGTGCTCGATTTCCATATCACGGCACTGACATCCCCCTAGGCTTTCCGGGGCCCTGTAATCGCCCTCTCCGGAAGGGCCTTCCCCCCGACACCGTTCTGTGATCAAGCTGCTGCAACCGTTTCCAAATGCAACTTGCAGACCGTAGCTGCTACCTATCTTCCCCAGTTTCTCTCTCGAGTTGTGGTCTTTTGACCAATTCTCTTGTGCTTTCCTACCCAAGAAACTCCGGGTTCGGGAACGTCTTGAGTGAAAAGCCCGTGTTGCTTATGACAGACCCACGTGGGGCTATATTTGTCTTCTATTCTTTGGACTGTGGTGCCACTTTTCGCCATTTACCTAAGGAGTGCCGCGATCATCCAACAATCACGTGGCCCTCACACGTCGTTCAAGTTCGGGGCAAGGTGTTCAGACTTGGGTGGTGCAACATGTTCCTTGGTAGGATACTTCATATACCAGTTGAATTGATCTCCCATGGTGCCAGCGAGTCAGACATCATGTGGCCCACTCATGGCCATGGGTTAATCATTCTTGGTGCGGGGTAAGTGAGGCCTTACGAACAGACGGCATTGGCGTGGCGGCTTTTCCGAATTTGTCTCTTCATTTCATCAGGGATGTCATGGATGTCGAAGGCTTCTCGGATACTCCGGGAGACCGCATCCCTTCTTCGACCTCACAGACTATATAAAGGATCTGATTCATCCGCATGCCAGCGCGGCGGATGCTGTCCGTCCTCTACCTCCTTGTCAAGTTACTTCATGTTCTTAATCACGCCTCTCCTCTTTCTGGCAATAGCTTCACACGCCCGGCACGAAACCCGGGAGAAGAAGCATTCTGAATATTTGCGCACTTGCCATAAGATTGGAAAGGATATCTCCAGCGCTTCACAGGTGTTCTTTCCTCGTGCGCGGCCCCTCCCTTGCCAGTAATTCTACTAAAACTCATGATTGATCCAAGCCGCGCCTCAATATACTTCGGACATTTCGCATTCTGCTCTGTCGAGTATACAGGAATCCGCTTGCTCGGTGGAGCCGGGCTCGGTCGAGGATGTGAGCAAGATTGTAAGCAAACCCGCTCCGATGTCACCGGCTCCCGCTGAACTCAGTTTTTCTTTCCTTGCGCAGCTAAAGATCCTGGGATCATGCAGGACGCCTTTTGCGGTGAAAGGTGGCGGACATACCACTAACCCGAGATTTTCATCTACGCCGGGCGTGCAAATCGCCATGTCACGCTTCAACGACACGAAAGTCAGATACAAGGATGGTACTGTCGAGATTGGGCCTGGGCTCACTTGGGATCAAGTATATAAAGAGCTTGGGCCGACGGGGGTGGGTGTTGTAGGGGGGCGAATCCCCGGGGTGGGTGTTGCAGGGTTGACACTTGGTGGAGGTGAGTGTCTCCTGTCGCCAGATAGTTCATGGTATCACTGGCGTATCCTCTTAGGCTATTCATACAAGTCGAGTCAATATGGACTTGCCATTGACAACGTCGCGGGATACGAGCTTGTACTACCAAACGGAACCATCAAACACGTGACTCACAAGGATACGGATCTTTGGTTTGGACTTAGAGTAAGTAGGTGATTCTCGATAAAAGTCGATATTGCTAAAGGTCTTCGTCCGCAGGGAGGACTCAATAATTTTGTATGTGATCTGCTCGTGGAAAAGTCCTACGTGATCTTTATAGGCGGTTGATAGGGAATCGTGACTAAGTTCATCTTAAAGTCGCATCCTCAAACGGACATCTGTGTGAGTTGAAAAGGAAAACTCTGAGATAGCATCACATACATACCCAAACCCTGGTAGGGAGGCCTCCTTATCTACACTGAGGACAAGCAGGACCAAATCAAAGAGGCACTTGTCAAATTCCAACAGAACAATGACACCAAGGCTGCGGTGGTCCTGAGTCTATCTTATTCGTCAGGACAGGTGTGTTCACACGTGGTGACGTTGTTGCCGGCCCTGATTGATGCCATTTTACACAATAGCTCACGATTGTAATATCTGCGTTTTATGACGCGCCCACTCTGCCTCGAGGAATATTCGACGATTTCTTGGCAATCAAACCTGCGCAAGGGAACGTGTCTACCATGTCATACCCCGATTTCGTCCTCAGCGTGATTGCTCTCGGCGTCTTGGACAGAACTCGGTGAGTGGTCTGTTCCCCCGTGCAGTGGAATAAGGGATATAACACTGAATGATTGCCTAACCTCCAGCCTCTTCTACGAGGGCGTTCCAGTGACCCAATATTCGCCCACCGTATTTGACGCACTTGTGAATTTCACCTCGGTGAGTTTCGGCCCTTTTTTTACTGCATAGCGAACCTGGCATATGATGACACCGACGATTAACGACGACGTATTCATAGTTCTGGTGGACGCGCCTTTCTGCGCTAGACGACACGGTGGCGGTTGCCGCGACAATGGAGCCCTTCGCTCCTGGCCTCTTCTCGCATGGGAGTCCGTCTGCGTACCCGCCTGACCGCTCCCACGCTCTCTTCCCATCCGTCCTGAGCGTCAAGTGGTCCGACCACTCGCTCGACAAGACGATGGCCGATGCGCTGCGCGACGGTTCCAAGACGATCCACGATGTCGCGCTTGCGGATGGACAGAACCTGTCCAATGCGGCGGTGTATGTGAATTACGCCCTTTTCGGTACTCCACTAGAGGACATGTACGGCGGAAATTTGGCAAGGCTTCGCAGGATTAAGGCCAAGATTGACCCAGAGAAGGTCATGGACCTCGCGGGGGGTTTCAAATTCTAGGATCATCTTGGACAGCTGTAGGAATACCTATCCAAACTAACATTCTGTCGTGGGCGGTAGAATGTGTTCGCTAAGGTCAGGCTTCGACAATGACACGGATTCCGGGGATCATACATGATCATTAATCATCGATATTCCCAATACTGACATTTAGCTGGGCCTTCAGGTCTCAACTCTTGCATGATCTGACATTCGTCCCTGATAGTGAACGTAAGGCACACCTAGATCCGCCAAGGCGCATTGGCGCACTTGATTATCGCCTACAGCAGAACCCTCAGAGGGGTTGTAGCGGTAGCCACGCTTTATCAATAGACATCGAGGCTGTAGCAGATCGAGCTCCAAAATCCTATCATCAATTCGACGACAGCGATATGATATTTCATGAAAGGCCTCCTACGTGGCTACCTCACTCCTGTCGACATTGGACCCCCAGCACTAGTACAAAAACGACCATCAGCTTTCACCATGGAAAAGCAAATCATGACTACTGTAGCGTAGGAGGTTAGTCCACGTGGCGAGTTCGAGGGCGATCCAAGTTCCGAGATGGGTCCGTAATCCCGAAGGGAGAGCGAAGGCGCGAGGAGGAGAGGGGTCGTAACAAGCGTAAGGAGCGAGGCATGGACACACAACTTGAAGCGAAACAGGGGCAGGGCGAGCTATTATTCCACGTCATTGGCCATACATGTACTCTACGAGCAGTGAGTACTGTAGTGGGGAAAAGGGAAAAGGGGACCAAAGGGGAACTGAAAGCAAAGGAATCTTACTGAATTGTTGTAAGGTACTCGACAGCAAGCGCGGGAGTGACGAGGGGCAGCCATGTTGCTGGAAAAAGGTCCAAGGCAAAAGGGGATAAGAAAATAAAACGTACAAAAATAATCCATAAACATTTCCAAAACGGCGAGGGGATCCCGAAGCTGGCCAGTGAGGGGCTGTGAGCGGCACGGTCTGCCAGCCTGCGCAAGGCGCGGCGGTGAATATCACGAGTCGGCCAACGAATTGTGCGATCCACACATGACGACTTTGGCACGACGAGGGGCGAGTCTTGACTATTCGAGGAAAGGTGTCGATCTGGCGGCAACGAGTGGAAGATGGAGGAATGAAGGCGGCGACGCAGGAGGAGACGAGTACAGAACTTGAACAAGGCGGGCCCGGGCGTCACGTGGTCGATTCCGCTAGACTTCAGTCACCGTCGCCAGTCCAGTCCTTTCCCAAAAAAAAAAGATCTTTTCTTGCTGCTAAGTTTGTCTGTGAATAGCCCGACTTCGTGCCTCGTGCCAGTGCCAGATTCCCGGTGAATGCACGTGATCCACGCCACGGAACCTGCGTTGTGATGCCATGTGGTCCGCAACGGAATGACGTGTTTTTTTTTTCATCTACGCCGTACGTGTTCCATAGGACATGTCCAAGTTGAGTTTCGCAGGATCTCGCCTCTCTTCCTTGAGACCCACTTGGTAATTTCACCAAGTCGCAGGATGGATGCTAACCGTAGACTCAGACATTCCCAGAACCGAGGAACGGACTGCGCACACACGTAGTCATCTCCTGCCTTTGAGCGCCCCGTGCTACAGTACTTCCCCCATTTGATGGACATGCGACTTCAAGTTCTCGTAATCACTCCGTCCATGGTTCTTGGAAGGGTGATATTTTTACTCCATCAGAAAAATTTCGACTCACATGATGGGAAACCTGCATTCGAGCGTGCGTATCATCTTTTGTCACTCATTGGGCCATGACAGACGCCCTGAATGCGTTTGAAGTCAACTCACATCCTGATTTCACGAACCTTCCCAGGTCTTTGTATCTCTCGGTCCCCCTAACAACTGAGAGAAGTTCGAGTGTACTTTTACAGCGATACGAACGTTACTTTGTGGTGCCCTCGATTGGCCGAGGTCGGGTGTTCTGAATTCCGTGTTCACGCCACACTATACCGAAAGTAAGATAGTCAGCATCATTCTTACTGACCCTGCTAACCAACTGGAGCTCGTACTCTGCCATAAGCTGATTTAAAGCCCGAGCACATCTGCGATCGCGCTCTCCACGGATAAGAAGATCCCTTGTGGTATCCTCCCTAAGACTGTTCTGTCGTACTGTGAACACCTCAGTCGTCTAAACACGGTCAACCTCGATTCTTTTTCGAGCTGTGGCCTCCACTGCTTTGGTCACATTTTCTGGTGCTCTGCTTAACAATAATCTCTGTTCAGAAGTATCTTTAGAGGACATCCCGTGTTGTTTGTGGAACCTTGTGCACTCGCTTTTTGATAGGGCTCTTGACCACAGTTGGATTTGGCCGTTCACAGCGCTAGCCAATATCAGTCTTATGGTGGCGCAATCGTAGCCCGATGGGTAGTGTTGGTTAAGTGAGTTGTGATTGACGCCATTGGCTCTTTTTCCTTGTTCATACAAACATTCCTATGTGAGGCGTCGTTGGAGTGAATTCAACGTAGTCACGGAAACCTCGGAAGCGAGTATGTCCAACTGTTTCCCCCTCTGTCAGAGTAACTAATCAGGGATCAAACGTCAGGACGGCGTCTCTCTGACCTGCAACCGGAAGCTTCCAGTTTTGGTCATGTCACCGGCGTTCAAAACTATATAAGAACTTGATTATACGCACCACCAGTCGGGTGGTGCTCCCAACCTTCCCACCAGGTTACCACATGCTCTCAGCAGCGCCTCTTCTCTGTGCCTTCTATCTGGCATTGACTTCACACGCCCGACTTGAAGTCCGACATCATCATACACGCTCTGATTTTTTGGGCACATGCCATAAGATTGCTGCTGAGGTCTCCAGCGCTTCGCAGGTATATTTCCCTCGTGCGCACCCCATCCCTTCCCCCATGGTCCCCCAAAGCTAATGATTCATCCAAGCCGCACCCCAGTATACCTCGGACAATTTTCACTATGCGCTGTCGAGCAGTCAGGAATCCGCATGTTCGGTAGAGCCAGGTTCGGCTGCGGACGTGAGCAAAATTGTAAGCCGACCGGCTCCGATGTCACCAGATCCCGCTGAACTCGCTTTCGTTCTTCCCGCAGCTCAAGATCCTGGGTTCACGCAGGACGCCTTTCGCTGTTAAAGGTGGAGGACACAGCACGAACCCCGGATTCTCGTCCACCCCCGGTGTACAGATCGCATTGTCGCGACTCAACTCCACAAGAGTCAATGCCAAGGATGGGACGGTCGAGGTCGGGCCTGGCCTCACTTGGGACCAAGTCTATGAGACTCTTGGCCCGACTGGAGTGAACGTCGTTGGTGGGCGTGTAACCGGCGTTGGTGTTGCAGGGTTGACACTTGGTGGAGGTATAGTGGCGGCTTCCATGGTAGGATGGCTCATAATCTCAGATTGCAGGATATTCGTACAAGACGAGTCAATTCGGACTTGCTATTGACAATGTCGCGGGATATGAACTCGTGTTACCAAACGGTGCCATCAAGCACGTGACTCAAAAGGATAAGGACCTTTGGTTTGGACTTAGAGTAAGCAGAAAAGACTCCATCCAAGTCGGCGATGCTAATGATCTTTAATCGCAGGGAGGGCTCAATAATTTTGTACGCCACCTGTTTAGAGCCATAGTGGATGTGCAACATGACGGTTGATGACTATCAATAGGGAATCGTGACTAAATTCATCTTCAAATCGCATCCTCAAACGGACGTCTGGGTGAGTTGACAAACACGATTCAGAGATGATACAGTATACGTACTCAAATTATAACAGGGCGGCGTTCTTATTTACACTGAGGACAAGCTGGATCAACTTAAAAACGCACTTGTCAAATTTCAAAAGATAAACGATACTAAGGCTGCGATGCTCTTCAGTTTTGCCTTTACATCGGGACAGGTGTGGTCTATCGTGGCAGCGTCGACGCTGGTTTGAACTGACGCCACTGACGCAACAGATGCTAACTGTTATCACTCCTTTTTATGACGCACCCACTCGTCCTGCGGGAATATTCGACGATTTCTTGGCGATACAAGCTATCCAGGGGAATGTGTCTACTATGTCATACTCCGATTTCATCCTCAGCTCGAGTGCTCTGGTCCCGTCTACCAGCACTCGGTTAGTAACACGTAACCCTGTGGACGGAAAGGAGACTGACACGATACCTAACCTTTAGCCTTTTCTATGAGGGCGTCCCAGTGGCAGAATATTCACCTGCCGTTTTTGATGCTTTTGTGAACTTCACACAGGTGAGTTCCGTCCTTCGAGTTTTACTGTACGTCGGTCCAGTAACATGATGCGTATTCACAGTTCTGGGGGCAGCGAATTTCTGCTCTTGACAGCACTGCGCTCGTGACCTCCTCGCTTGAACCCTTCGACAGTGGCCTCTTTTCGCACGGGAGCCCATCTGCGTACCCGCCCGACCGTTCTAAGGCTGTCTTCCCATCCGTCCTCAACATCGCGTGGACTAACACCTCGCTCGGCGACGACATGATGGTTGATATACTGCACGACAGTGCAAAGACTATCCATGATGTCGCAATTGCGGATGGGCAGGACTTGTCAAAAGCAGCAGTGTATGTGAATTACGCGCTTTTCGATACACCGCTGGAGGACATGTATGGTGGTAACGTGGCGAGACTTCACCAAATCAAGACCGAGATTGATCCGGACGAGGTCATGGACCTCGCGGGTGGTTTTAAATTCTAGGACTGTCTTGCGTAGTTGTCACCGTAATGAGATACCCATCGATACCCACCAAACGGACAATTGGATGTAGAACGTTGTTGGCTGAGATGAGGAATTGGCTACGACTCGGGTTCGAGAGAGATCGTCGATTACCAATAATCATCAAAACCTGCCATGATCTAGTCTACGTTCCCGACAGTGAGTATAAGTCGTGTCTGGATCGTCCACACGCATGCAGAACAGTTCTCGCCCACAACCAACCTCTCAGTAAGAAGGTTGCTGCTACGCCTCGCCAGAGGAAATTGAGCTCTCTGGGTACAAAGTCCTGACTGCCAGTATATAAAAGGTGTTCAAGATTCGGGTTATGAGAATAAACTAAGGAACAAATGACTTGAGTCTGCGCAGAAACACACCAAGATGGCCCAGTGATCATCTGGCCGCCCACATTCGACAGTGTAATCTTAGACTTCATGGACTGTGGCAAACAACGATAATAATTCTGCACTGAGAATAGAACGACAGCTGTCAGACCCTTATAAAAAGATTCATTGGGTTGCATGTGCACGCGCTTCATCGGTCGCTAGTCACTAACCCCAAGTATGTCATACAGGCATGTAAGCAGTGGCATAGAAACAAACAGACTGTAATCGTCACGGTATCGAACCACGGGCAGTTGAATGACGGCAGGTCCGTCTCCATAGTCTCCATTTCTCCATTTCTCCATTTTTGTCTGTGTCTGTGTCTAGACTTGCGGACTATATTTGACGCTTTTGTAAACGAGACGAGAGACGTTCAGGGCCAAAGCGGTCACCTCCGTTCCAACCATGGCGACATCTCCTGCTCCCACTCGCTCCAAATCGCCTTCGAAATGCGGGGAAATGCGAAATGCCCGGGCCTTCCAATGATCACACTTACCCACTCATGTCGCCCTCAGGAACTCCCCTCGCCATCCTCAGAATTTCTCTCTTCCCTAAATCGTACCTGGATTTGACGGGCAATTTTTTTGGTCCTTGCTGTTAATGAATATGGCGGCAAAGTCACGTTGCCACGACGTCGTCGCCACGGCGCCCGAATCAAGAAAAAATAACCACGTGCCGTGCTCTGTTTCTGACCGTGGCCTTGGTTATTGAAATTTTCTATGCTGCCACCTGGCGATCACCGGCCAGCAGTCTGTAATACTACGAGAGAAGAGTTTGTGGACTCCTTGGTTAGCTTCCTTCCTGTGGCTTGGACTTATCAAGGCGCCCCAAGGAGAGAAAGAATGATGCGAAGTTCAACTCAGTGGCAAGCAGAATGTCATTTTTCTGACGACTACATTCACTGCCAGGAACATAGATGATCATGCAAGGATTGGCAATCATTCATGGTCCCTAGAACCCTGTCGCGATTTCGGGTGGCACAAAACGAGAGGAAACGCATTTTATTGTGGTTACCTACTTGTGTCTATGCAGCACTTATAGAAAGGCAATCTGAGAAAGAATGTAATAGAAAAAAGAGGATATCGAGTCTTTGACAGGTGCTCCACTTGCTCCACACAGCGAGCTCGACCCCCAATTCGCAGTAAACCCGGGTTGTAGTCGATTCCTCATCTCAGCTAACAATCCTCGACAACCAATCGTCCGTTTGGCGAGTATTCTACAACTGTGCGAGATGGCCCTAGAATTTAAACCCACCCGCAAGGTCCATGACCCCTTCCGGATCGATCTCGGTCTTGATTTGGTGAAGTCTCGCCACGTTGCCACCATACATGTCCTCCAGAGGTGTATCGAAAAGTGCGAAATTCACATACACTGCTGCGTTTGACAGGTCCTGCCCATCCGCAAGCGCGACATCACGGATAGTCTTTGCACCGTCGTGCAGTACATCAGCCATCGTATTGTCGAGCGAAGCGTTAAGCCACGCAACACCGAGGAGGGAAGGTAAGATAGCCTGGGAGCGATCGGGCGGGTATGCAGATGGGCTCCCATGCGAGAAGAGGCCACTGTCGAAGTGATCAAGTTCTGCGCTCACGGTTGCAGTGCTTTCAAGAGCAGTAATTCGCTGCCCCCAGAACTGTGTAATTCCCATCATATTACCGGATCGGCGTACGGTAAAAAAGATCGATGGATGGAACTCACCCGCGTGTGATTCACAAAGGCATCGAAAACAGCAGGTGAATATCGAGTGACCGGGACGCCCTCGTAGAAAACTCTACGTGTCAGGTATCGTGTCAGTCCACTTTCCACCCCACAGGGTTACATATCACTAACCGAGTCCTGACAGGCGAGGCCACTTCGTTCGCCTCGAGGATGAAATCGGAGTATGATATGGTAGACGCGTTCCCCTGGGCTGGTTGTATGGCCAAGAAATCATCGAATATTCCCACAGGAGGAGTGGGCGCATCATAAAACAGAGCGGTGACCGTCACGAGCTTTTATGTCAGTCACGGTGGCGTCAGTTCGGACCAGCGGCGACGCTACCATGAAAGACCACACCTGTCCCGACTGATAGGCAAAAGCCAAGATCATCGCAGCCTTGGTATCATTGTTATTCTGGAACGCGACATATGCATTTTTTATTTGATCCAGCTTGTCCTCGGTGTAAAAGAAAATCCCGCCCTGCCAGTGGCAGGGTTTAAGTATAATGACCATAGAACCTCCGAATTATTATCGTCGAACGCACCCAGATGTCCGTTTGAGGATAAGACTTGAGAACGAATTTAGTCACGATTCCCTATCGACAGTCATTCAACCATCATGGTATATTTTATGGTGAATTGGTGACATACGAAGTTATTGAGCCCTCCCTGCGATTAAATACCATTAGTGATACCAACTTGGATCAAGCATCCTCTGCTTACCCTAAGTCCAAACCAAAGGTCTTTATCCTTTTCAGTCACATATTTGATAGTTCCGTTTGGCAGGACGAGTTCATACTCCACAATGTTGTCAATAGTAAGTCCATATTGACTCGACTTGTATGAATATCCTGTAAGGATTTGAGATCAGAGCCATCTGGCCATGCGTGAGTCAGCGTGGCACCCACCTCCGCCAAGCGTCGACCCTGAAATACCAACGGTAGGTGTGCGCCCACCGATGACGTTCACTCCACTCGGGCCAAGAGTCTGATAGACTTGGTCCCAAGTGAGGCCAGGCCCGATCTCGACCGTCTCATCATAGATATTGACCTTTGTGGAGTTGAGCCGTGACAATGCAATTTGTACACCCGGAGTCGACGAGAATCCGGGGTTCGCGCTGTGTCCTCCACCTTTCACAGCAAAAGGCGTTCTACTCGATCCCAGGATCTTCAGCTGTGCAAAAAAGGGCGAATTCAATAAACGCTGATTACTCGGAGCAAGTTTGCTTACAATCTTGCTGACATCCTTGGCGGTCCCCGGTTCCACAGAGCAAGTGGAGTTCTGTATACTCGACAGAGAAAAGTGCAAATTGTCTGAAGTATACTGAGGTGTGGCTTGGATGAACGATCAGCTCGGGAGGAGCACCGGGGAGAGGATGAGGTATGTACAAGGATAAAATACCTGTGAAGCACCGGAGATACCCGCTGCAATCTGATGACATGTATCTAGGTATTGAGAGCGCAGATGATTCTCTCGGGTTTCAGGCCCAGGCCAGGCATGTGAAGCTAATGCCAGACAGGAGGCGAAGAAAAGGGTCGTTGTCCAAGGCATTGCAGTAGGTCACCCGATGTGGAGTCTATTCAGGCTAGAGAAAAGCGCTACCTGCATATAATGTCCTTTATATAGCCCGTAAGGTCAACAACGCAGGTGGGGCCCCGGAGCTTCCATTACAGGTTACAAGAGTAGAGAAATGAATGGATCCAACTGATTTGTCATTTTCGCCGTCTGTGATGAATTGCTTCGCATGGAGATGCTGATGTGAGTGAGAAGCGCCAATGCCGTTCGAGTCAATCTACGCCAACTGAAGCCCCTGGATACCATGATGATCACGGGGGGTGATACTTGCTAACATCATGTACAATCAAGCCTGATCATAGATAAAGAACCCTATCAAAGAGCGAGGATGCTAGGCTTCTGGCATACAACGAAAGAGCTACCCTAAGTGAGGAACTCATGACATTATCTGCATCAGCAGAAATAGAATGGGATGACCAACATCTGATTGTTGAGGGATTCATCCAGCACTGTCAGACTGAGAAGCCTGATCCGTTCTCGTGGGAGCCAGTCGAAGTCGCCAGTGCCAGTGCCTGGTGGCTGGTCAGGCTTCGCAGTCTGACTGGAACCTTCCGTCTGAGCACAATGATCAATGATCATGCGTCATCGGCCTGAGAGGCGAAGATGTTCGAGGGAGCAGCGACGTTTGAAGGGCGACAATGTTCGAGGGGGCAGTGTCATTTGAGGGGGCAACATTCGAGGGTATGTTTGAGGGGCGGCGAGATTCAAGGGGAAGTGACATTTGAGGGGTGGTGGCATTCAAGGAGTCAGGGGAGGCGACGTTCATGAGGCGACGATAGAGCCGACGACGATCAGCGTGCTTCTCATCCGATCTCACGTTCCACTGCCCCCAGGTCGCTTCTCCATTTTCGGGCCCCTCCGAACCGAGAACCGGACTTTCGGTTCGGTTCAGCCCCAGTTCGCCAAGGTTTGGGTCCGAACCTAGGCTCAGAACCAGACTGCGGCAACACTTCCGTGGCTACAAAACAGTGCTTCGGTTCTACCGGAACAGAAAATGTCCAGGAAAATAAACAAGGGGACATGTCAACGTGTCAACATGTCAACAGCAGAACATGCTGTCCTTGAGGCTGTTACATTGGCAAGCACCTCAATGTAGTAAGGTAAGGCTGTGGAATCCCTTGGACAGGTAAGTCAGTTCAGTGTAGGGCATGTGGTGTTGCCAGTGAGACCACCGACTGTGACTGACAAGATAACCAGTGATAATTCTCCTGTTAGTCATGACATCTACGCCGGCTGGGCCTTTCACTCACTGTATTCCTCCTGCACTGCTTCGTCAACGCATTGACATGTCCAGCCTTTTCCTTCGCAAGGGCCTGTACCTCGTGCTCGAGCTTCTTGATGACGACCTCGGTGTGAGATCTGTCACTGGAAGACGTCAAATGTGGAGATGCACATCATTAACAGCACATATCATGGCCGTTCATGGACTTTGTGGCGATGGTAGCCCCCGGCGACATCGTTGTTTCCGAAAAACCCCGCGCCACCCTTCACGGCCGCCGACGCGCCCACCGGGCCAATGTCAATTTTGGGAGGTTGTAGATTACGTCGGTTGCATCTTGGCATGGGACAGCACTGTAGACAAGGACAAGTGTGTTTGGGTGGGGAGGGGGGGCATATGCGATATACAGTCGTCACTGGCAGTAGTTGACAGCGTTTAGAAGGTGTCAAGGACGAGGCGGTTTCGGGTGAGCGGGCCCAGAAAATCAAGGAACAATCGAATTAATAATCTTTCCCGCGTGCACACCTATCCAGAATATACGGCAGTCATATATCAAGAAAGAAAAGCCGACTTGTGACATGAGCTCGCTTCGTGAAGGAAAGTTAAAGGAGTGGAACGGTGGGATGAAGACACCATAAACGGTAGTTTGAACAAATGCAGGATAGTGTGGAACCACCTCATTGCCGATGGATGACACATAGATAAACAAATGGGGAAAGGAAATAGACATTGAGCAACGATGATAAAACGTACCTCCTTCGCCCCCACCTTGCACCCCCCCTCCCGACCGGTTCCAGCAGGAGCACCCTATTCAACGCTACCACCCACAATGCCAACGAGTATATACGTATGCTACGTCCTATCATAACCCACTCGCCAACCTCCTCCCACCCTGACCTCTCCCGCTCTCTCTTTCAGAGACCAGAACTTAGCACTTGTCGCCGTCTGAGGGATTGGAACATCACCCTATCGCACGGTGGCGGCGCAGCTGCATTTGAGGCGCTCCCGTATCGCTTTCAATCACTATCGTGGGGACGGGCGTGTAGCCCTCTAGTGTTGGTAATCCCTTCTTCCACCACGTTCGCATAGAGAGGGGGAGAGAAGAGAGAGGGAGGTCCAAAGAAGAAGCTCTTACGGGAGGGAGAGAGTAAGAGGAAAGCCGGAGGAGGGCCAAAGGGCAAAGAGGTGAGATGCATTGCGTCGAGTCTAGGCTTACTGCATCAGCGCCTCGCAGAACCCGAGCGCGCAGTTCTGCCAGTGCGGGATACTGCCACGGAAAGTCGCCCCGATAGATGGCGGGGATCCGACCTGCTGACGAGGACGTCAAGGAACTGAGGGCCCGGAGCAACGAGGAACACACTAACAGAAACCCTTCACCCGTGTTCCAAACTGGGTCCATTATCCGCCCATATGACAAAAGGGAAATGCCAACCGGGAAGCGGGGAGAGGGCATAGGCGCGAGGCGCACTAAAGGAGCAAAGGTCACGGGAATAGAACGGCGATAGGATCCGCCATGGATGTCAAGCGCGATTACTGTACATACCGCCGGAACAACTCGGGTGCACGTAATCACCGGCCCTGCCACCCCATCTTACTCCTCCTTGACTAATGTCCTCGTACCTGATTCCCCCTTTCCTAGGCCCAACGCTCGCATTCTAGCTAAGGGAGGTCACACCACAACTACCAGGCAGACCCGGCACAAAGCTCGATATATTCGCCACACGCAGCAGAAGGCTACATTTCAGCAACATCAGGAGGTCGCAAGTTTCAGAGCCCGACGAAACAGTTGCACTGTACCTGTATGGGCGCGAGGCACGCCCGGTACAGCCAGTAGAGTAGAGAGGGCCCTTCAGGCACGGCGAGCGCGGGTAGGGCAACCCGAAGGGAGTACCGCCGAGTAGTCGGCGCGAGGGCCACCTGAACTTCCATCAAGGCTGATATCCTTCGTGCTGACCTCCGGCCTGGACAGTTGAGTCTTGTCAAGCGGAAGGACCGCCTGCCGGACTGTAACACGCGTCCAGTACAATTGCCGCGCAAGCCCCCCGTCTTGATTCCACCCAACCCCAAGGACTCCGAGATGACATCATATTGAGCAGCGCGCGCGCTCTCCATCGTGCGGCCTTATGCCCCAAGGATGAAGCAGGTCTCATAGGTTTGATGTAGGTAGTGGTGCGAGCAGCGAAGGAACGGGAGGGAAGCGGGGATCGAGTTGGTGGCGCCTGATTTTTGCGCTAGCGTTAAACGTGTCACACGGCGTGCGGGAGGGGCTCAATGACAACTCTGCTAGGAGTTAGGTAGTCCAGCTCCACGGACTGGGGACGCGTTCCGCTAGCAAAACGTGTTGCCTTTGGGTGCGCTGTGGAAGAACAATTATGAAAACGAGGCGCGCGTTGTCCGTCGAGAACTACAGGAGCCTAGAGTACTCTTACTAGTGGAGTCAGGAAGACAACGATCGTGACGCGAGGAACTACAGCCGAGTCGGAGCGGCCTGTAAATGAAAGTGGTGATGCACTAGGCAAACGAATAAACGAACGATGGTCGTGGTCAGCCCAAGCCCAAGACATAACCAAACGCCATTCGAGACTACAGAATCTTACAAGAACTAGTGTAGACATCGCAACAGGTAACCGCAGCCATGGGTGGGTCAGTTGGCATTATCTGCGCACATGGCCGACCACTGACACGCAATCGCCGGTCCGTCGACAAGATTAGAGGCCGCGAGAAACGAACAGTCAAACATTCTAACTTACTGTGTTTCGTTTTTTTTTCCACTGTTGTTCGTGGACATGGACATACTTGGATCCCTGCGTATCTCGCCGAGCAACCCGAGATCGTACCACATCGGCTTCCTCGCCATCGTCGAGCTACCCCCACCGTTTTCTGGCCGCTCGTAAGTCATGACGTGGCCCGTGGGTAATTTAGTTCGCTGTGCCAAGATCGCAATCAGCACAATGAATCGCTCAAAGCGAGGGTAGGCGCGCAGCGCACAAAGAAAAGAAAAGAAAAGTGAGGGGGTGATCCATGATGAGTGATGATGCAATGATGGCGCGGGGGACAACCGTCATGGGACGATAATGACAAGTTAGATCAGACGACGCGCGCGGCGTGGCCTTATGTGCGATCATCGCTCGCACGAAATGTGATGCATGTGATGAGCCTAGCCGAATCCGCTCTCCGCTTTGGGGCCAGAAGAGGCGATGGAGGAGCCCCGGACCATACGGTAGTTTGTTGTGAAAGCGCGGTAGGGGTGCTGTCTCATTCTCCGGCGATCACAAGCCGAGCAACAGACATGCACCCATGTCGTGTCCAGTGGCAGAAGAAGCTGGCATAGCGAGCGCTCGCTGCATGCGCATGGTCATACTGTATGCACCAGGCCGCACTGACACCGGCTTCGACCACCGTCCAAAGTCGAGAGGAGGGACGCCCAGGCCATCCACGACCGTGGCGCCACTTCCGCTTGGAGTGGCCATTTGCGGGAATCGCCGAGGGAGATGCCGAGGAAGATCGGCAATTTGTATCTCCGCTGCCACGCCGCGAAATTGTTGCTAAAAATAAAGAATTCATCCAATATGTCCGTGTTGTCATTGACTGGTCGTTACAAAGAAATAACAAGGTAAAAAAGTAGAAAAGTTAGAGGGGAAAAGGGCTACTGACAGGGTGTGGGGCACGATCGTGGACCTTACTTTACTTTGTTGGAACACACATACTGTACACGGCGTACTAGGGGAAGAGCTTCGATCATCGCGCGCGAGCAAAACAAAAACAAAAAAAGCGAAGAGAAACAAGAAAAGAGAAAAGAAAAAAAGAAATGAGGATGCGACTAAGGGTACACGAGAGATAGAAAGCTGAGAATCCTATCCGATGATCCAACACATCATGATGCACTCAGAAAAAAAATGGAAAAAAGAAAAGCTAGGGGGAGTCCCGTAGGACGGATGAGCATGTGCGTCTCTCCGCGTGCTCTCATGCCCACACAGCCTCAGCCCACCACCGCTTCTCGCCCCCGCGGACGCCCCACTCGACGATCCCAGCTGTGCTCGCGACGTAAAGCCAAGCACCACGCGGATCGAAGCAAGTCCCGGCCAAATCGAGGTGCGCAGGCGTCGTGACCGTTCCACCCATTGGCGACTCCACCAGCTCGGCCTCATGCCCAACCGTCTCGAGCGGGCCCGCATGCACCGCAAGACGTCTCTGTCGCGGCGGCGGCGACGCGGCTCGCGAAGGCGCGCGCGAAGTGAGGCAATCCGTCTCTGCTTCTGCCTCACCTTCGTCACCGTCGTCAGCCTCGACATCGACGTCCATCTCTGTGCCTGCACCAGACTCTACTAAGTGAGAGCGCCGGCGCGGGGGCGGAGGTGCTGTGGTCACAGACGTAACCCCAGATCCCGATGGGGATACCGAAGGTGCGTTGGTGGTGAGAAGGACATCACGGATCTGGCGCACACGCATGCGCAAGCGACGCTCGCGATCGCCGCCGGTCTGCCCTGCCAGCGGCGCAGGGCTATACGAGTGATGATGATAGTAGTGCCCGTGGCCGAGCGGGTGTGTATGCAAGGGGGGAACAGGGACGTGGGGAAGGCGCGGCGGTAAGGGAGAGGAGGGAGAAGGCCAAGCATCGTCGTTTGTGGAAAGTGCGCGCGCGTAGGGCTGTGCTTGATGGCTTGGTAAAGGTGGCGGGGAAGACGGTGTCGACGTTGACGTCGGTCTTGGTGAGGCCGACTGTGGAGGATCGTTGACGATCGCGGGAACACGGATGATCTCTTCGTGTTCGAAAGTCGTTGCGTCGATAACGTGTAACAGGGACGTATGCTATCGCCCATGTCCACGCGTCAAATCTGCGTACCCCAGGATAAGATGACTGATGAGGACGCACCTCAGTAAAAGTCATGACCTCTTTTCCACCGATCCCCGAATTGAACTTGACATTCCTTACTCCCCAGCCAGGTGCTCTATGTCCTGGCATTGTCCAGTCCCATGAGTCCTCGTACAACCACCCGCTGGCAGCGCCCGTCGCCCGATTCCCGCTCCTGGCCATACCGCCAGCTCCGCCAGGTGGTGCGCGACTCCGGTCAGTGGTGAATACCTTCATCGGCTTGCGGGAGCGTACGTCCCATACCGCGACCATTCCCTCTTGGGATGCGACGGCGAATTTAGAGCCGGACGGTGAGAACGCGGTGCAGAACGATGCGGGGAGCGCGCCGGCGCCATGTAACGGATGGAAATTCGAGGGCGAGTCGAAGGGTGGGAGAGTCAGCTGGGCAAGTGGCGTGAACGTGATACGCGCGCCGCCGGTCATGCCGTGCAGGTAGACGTGCGGTGAGTCGCCGACGGAAAGAAGAGTACGACCGTCGGGCGAGATCGAGGCTGTGCATGGCGTTAGTCAGGGACGAGGTCAGATGAGGGCCAGGCCCGCAGTTATGGGTGGGATCTGCTAGGTGAGATGACGCACAATGGTTCACGGGCACGTCAAGCCGCAACGTGCCTGCATCGCTGATGCGCTTGGGTGGGCCATCGACGCCCTTGGCGCCGCGGACGTTAACGTCGTAGAACTTGACGGTACAGTCGTTGTTGCTGACTGCGACGCGGGGCTCGGCGCTGCTCTCGTTTGAGCGGGTGAGACTGAGGGAGGTGAGGAGGACGGAGTTGTTGATCGAGCCGGACAAAACGCCATCATACTGCCATAGTCTTCTTGAGGCATGGGCCTGTAGGTTAGACGAGTCGCGCGGTGAAGCGTGTCTGGAGTGGATCGATAGGTGTAACTCGGCGTCCTGCCCGCCTGCAGCGAGAAGGCGCTCGTTGGAATCGGGTACGTCGAGGGAGGCGATCGTGTTTGGGACATAGTTGAGGGAGACTAACGGGGTTTGAGCCTGTCACGGAAAATGATATAGTTCGTCAGCAGCTGGAGCATGATATGGGGAAGGGAGAGGGAATATGCGGATGGCTAGGATAAGTTCGGGAGTACTGCGGAGAAGGTGGCGGAGACAGTGGGGGTGAGGCAGAGGTCTGGGCCTAGAGCCGTAAGGAGGATGACGAGGTACAGGCACTGCCAATAGCACCGGTATTTGGTGGACACGCGAAGGTCTGGGCAAGTGGGCAAAGCACAGCGCAATCCGATGCCCGGCTATTCAACGGAACAGCCACCTGAAGTCTCGTCACCCAACACTAGTTCTGCTTTTTTCATTGGCCTCTTTCGTCTGTTGCAATAGAGTAGAGAAGAGGCGCGCAAAATGGACGAAAGGGGGAAGGGAATTGGTCGCTTGGTTGGGGCACGAACAACACTCACTGAGGATGGATCGGCAATATTACGCTCCATGATGCTCTGGTCTTGAACATAGTTGACTACGCCGCGCTCATCGGGGCATATGATGAGGTCTCGCAGTTGCCTAGAAATAGAATCGTGAGCCTACAAAATGTCAAAAAATACAAACCGTCCAAAAGGCGGTCACGGCCGCGATATGGCTGGCATGGCACCAACGATCTGGCCATCTTGCCATCGGGGGAGGTGTGCATAGAGATGATACGCACACATGACATATCGTGACTGGTTGGCGGACGATGTGCGTCGGCTCTGGAGTGAGGAGTGATTGGGAGCGAGCCATGGTGGGGCCGTGTTGGGGCGCGGGAAGGCAGGTAGAGTGTTCAGTGGATGTGGGAACGGAAAAGACAGAAAGTGGGAAGGGAAGTAGACTTGAGAGAGAAAATGGGGAGGAAAAGGGAGGAAATGGAGAGAGAAAGAAAAGAGAAAGTGTGAATGGGATGGGATGGGAAAATCCAACGAGTGAGGAGACAGAGACACGCGCTCGCTTTTCTTCCCCCAGTCGCTTGATGGCTCACGGTCCGGCTTGCGGGCTCTCCACAACACAACCACAAGTGACCCTGTTTTTCACCTCTCGACCTCATTTTCACAATAACTTTCTCAGGTCAGGGAAGACAAGAGCATTGCCCTCCCCATCCCTGGAGAGCAAACATTTGGCTTGGTCTCTTGGCAAGGCCAGGGACCACCGCACGTCTGACTCGACTTGGACCCAGCCTCCCCCGTTCTACTAACTAACTACTACTGGAGTTACTGTACTTTTACACGAGCTCGCAAATACCATCTGCTCCTTTCTTCGCTATGAGGGGTATCATCCAATGCGTTGTATATGTTTTGAGGTAAGCAGGCGCCTGCACAGGACACACCATCAAACGACGATCAAAACGCTCGAGCACCTCTTTATCGATTATGGTGATGCATCCCAACAATTTGATTATTTTCTGGATACCACCACCACCAGCTAGGGTAGTAAAAAAAAAACAAATGTACGGAAAGTTATTTTTGCGAAGGGTGGGTATG
>QFFA01005049.1:0-12064 GCA_003316565.1 Russula foetens | reverse complement strand
ATCCCTACAGACCTGCTCATGGATGCCGTATCTCGTCGTTCGGTGGAAGATATTATGCATACACGAGCATAGGCGATCTCTGGTGTGCGCGATCGGATCGGCCGCCAACTCGAACGATTAAGTATTGACTCGGACGTGCAGAGGGCATATCGTTGATGACCCTGTCTCTGACTGAGTCGGCAATGTATAGCATCTCATATGATCGCCACTTGTCTTAACTGCCTTGAGTCATACCGTCAAGCACGAAGTTTGTCCGGCATCTTGCTTTCACAGACATGCCATTGGTCATGATCATGATAACGAAACCTATGCTCAAGCTATTGTCACATATTCTACTACAATAGCTGGCCCACAATTCGTAGCGCCATCTGAGCAACGGGCGCCGGGCGATACGAGGAGGGTTACTGTACGCGCGGGACACACACCAGGACGGCGGACAGCGGACACGTCCAGCGAGTTATTTTTGAAGGTGGACTTTGCGCCGGGTGATCCCTACACAGGGGTAAGTTATAGGGTACGGACCGAATGCTTACGGGAAGCCTCATGGTCAGGCACGAGGCCTGCACGTCGTGTGATCACAACCACGGGGTAATATGTGCGGAACTAACAGTAGTCCTGCACGGGGTGCTGTTCGTACGCACAGAATTGGTGCCATGCTTTGGAGGGATGTGCATGCCCATCGTGTGGACGTGCTTCCTCCGTGATCATCACACGCGTTGATCCTCGAGGTATCACTTTTCACTCAACTTCGAGACACGCGGCGATTCTAGACTTTCGTTTTCGATGTCTATCATTCGATAGATAGCCGAATAAGTAGTTACATGGTCTGCAGGAAACACCGATAACTTCTACCACCCGACTAGATTCGGTCTACTGGAGTGAGGGACGTGTGATGTACAAGTGAGGGTTAGATAGATACGTAAATTTCTTAGCCAGTCAATAAAAGTAATGCTACATCATAAGGAGTCGATTCCAGATCTTTTCGTCGTGTGTGCATCAATATCATAAATGAGTGAATAGAGATGGTCAAAAAGAGTAAAAGGCGTCACGAATAGCGCGTATGAAGCTCGTCCGGCGCTTATGATGGGCGATAGCCGTGTCACGCTTCGAAAGCGACGCGTCTTGCTTCTGCAGTTTACAGACCCTGCTCGATGAGGACTGCGTTGGCTGCGCGCCAGCGGAGCTCGTTGACGTCGGCTTGGCACCCGTCGCCGCAGAGGTCGCAGAAGTTGGGGTCCCACCAGACGAAGACGAAGACGACGCCGACCCGCCGAATGACGTTTGGCCGGACATGTCCGCGGGCGAAGCGAGGTTGGACACGGGCGGACCGGGGAAGACGTAAACCTGGTTGGAATACACGTCTGGGTCGTAAATGCCCGGGTCGCTGTCGTTGTACGCGCCCGGGAAGGAGACGGTCTGGTTGGGGGTGCCGGTCTGCGATCCACCGATGCGGATCTGCGTGCAGGATGGATAGAACTCGGCGCCGCCGTAGGACACGGCGAGGTGAAGCGCGATGATTTCGTGGCGGACGAGGTAGTCTCCTGGGGCTACCTCGGTCGGGAGCGTCACCGAGACAGGCAAAGTGTTCACTATCGAGCTTGCGCGTCAGTACTATCCGCTGCTGGCCGAGAAAAAGAAAAACGGGAGAGCGAGGACTGTACGTACTGACGTCCTGCTGGTACCAAGTAGTCTCATCCGCCTTCTTGCCGATCTCGTCAATCTTGAACCACTTGGCGGTTGAACCATTGAACTGGTCACAGGTCGAGGTATCACACAGAGCCATATAGGTCATAAGTGGACCAGTATTATGGGGCCACTACAGCAAAGCCGCATCAGTGATCAGCAGGGCCGCAGGCCCCAAGCATTTGAAAAAGGCAGAGAGACGCGACTCACGTGCCCGTTGCCAGGATTTCCCCAATAAAACTCCATAACCGAGCCAGGGTTCGCGGGCACGACCATGGTGGCGAGCTGAGCATTCAGGCCACAGTTCAAGGACGGGTTGTCCGCGCCCTTCACAGGGCTAATATCGGATATCTGGCGAATTGGGCTGTCCGAGGGAACTGCGGCGGGAACGTTGCCTGTATACGTCGTACCATCAATAGTAACTTTCGTGATAAAGCCGTGGGCGGAGACGGAGGGGAGAAGGGAAAGGATGGGGACAAGGGCCAGAAAGAAGAGGGGAAGAAGCATGACAGTGTCGGACGAGATGAGGAGAACGAGTGGGGTTGATGCGATTCCAGATTGATTTGAGTGGGGTGTACCCCTCTTATTGAAAGGGTGAGGCAGCGGACACGCCTAACCCACAATGAATCGAACGCGAGCGCTACACAATTAACGTGTGTTTCTACACGTGGCGTTGCCGCAAATTGTTCACCTCGGACCTCGGCTCAACAATATTAATATTCATTTTGCTTGCTTTGCCTGGCTGGAAAAACGGTTCAATCTCTCTCTCTTCGAGCTGCAAACAGTACAGTACGGAGAGCATACTGTAACACCACCGCTTGCGAGGGACAGAGAGGCTGCAAAGTAAGCGAACAGCCGTTGTCTCGATCATCACGCAATGTGCCGCGGCCGTTCCTCTTCTCCATTCCTTTTTGCCTCGTGTATCTCATGTTCCGGGCGCAATCACCCCGTTCGACCTTATAGAGGCAAATGTCCTTTATCTCCACAAATCGCGTGAAGGGGGAAGTGAGGATTTGAGCCCTGATCATGATATGAACGTGAGCGCTTGGCCCCCTGCGTATTTATTCGTCTGTACTTACTGCACTGCACCACAAGGATTTGTCTGATATATTATGTTCTTTCAGGCACACCCTCCCAAGGACCAGTCCCCGTGGCTGAGGAATTTCTAATGCGCAGCCACTGTACAAATCACGGGTAAATTTTATTCCCCTTCCTATTTCACTCGCGTCCGAGCGCCGTATCCTGTTGCCCCATTGACTTGACCACCACGGAGAAGGGTGAAGACGACTGTTCCCTTCACATGTTTTCCATGGTCCCTCTTGCTTTCCCCAATCGAAAAGAAAAGTTCGTTTCTCGTCTCCCTTCCACGACCCAAAACACATGATTTCGGGATGTCATATGGCGAGGATTTTGTGAAAGTCCTAACTCTAAGACACTGTCACAGCTGGCTGTGCCCATCCCCCCGTCTCACATGCGCGGCAATCCGCCGACACCAGGCCAATGGTGATGCGGTCCTAGACAGGACGGGACCAGAAATGAGGACTCGGACGCAAGCCTTTCATCAATGTGCGCGGTTTCAGCGTGTACGACCTCGTCATGTCTGCTTTCCTCCCTCACCAATAGTATGGCTGACGCGATGCCAGTCTCGCATTATCTTCAAGGGTAAAAGGCGTAGGCCTCGGGTAGTTGTGGAGGTTGACCTGGCGTGAATAGTAGAATGGCGTAGGCGGAGGATTTCGCCTTCTTATAATGGGTTTTGCCCACGCCCAGACATCCGGCTTTTGATTTGACCTGATGGTGTGGGCCCTCTCCTTGATGGATGGTATTCTGTACAAGTTTGAAATCTGAGGCGCGACTGGCTAGAACACAGCCTGAGGCCATCCTCGACGCCCTCAACCTACCACACCCGATTTGTCACAGGGGAACTACTGGTAATATTAATCCCAACCGGGGATAGACACGTCGAAATATGTCCTTTTAAGAGACACAGACCTCCTGAAGCACTAGTACAGTAGGTACACAAATGTCACGGTGAAGTTTGCGTCAAAGCTTAAAGCCACGCTGACACCGCTATAACCGGGAATACGGCCCGACCCGCCTACTGTAGTGTCAAGGGCTGATTTTCGCCGCTCTCGCTCAGCGCTCAGCTCAGCTACAGGAGTACAAGTCAGTACTCTTACAGCTTACAGTACTGTACACCGTGTACGGTATTACCTTGTCTGCACCCTCGGTAAAATATCAATAAAGCACATTGTGGGATTTCTCAAGAAAAAAAGTTTCCCATTTTTTTTTCGCGCGAGGCAAGTTGAAGGCTGTGTGAGAGCGCAGTTTCAGCGTCCTCTTGGACTGATCGGAACAGTTCTGTTCGGCGCAATCATCACACACGTCACTGGTTCCCTTTAACACTTTGCTGTTTAGCTTAGTCACCTTGTCTATCGCCTTATATTTAGGTCCGAGTACATACACACGCCCTCTCTTGATTCTCGTGCTAACACGCGCGCACTCAAAACTTAACAAACCATCGGTGCTAAGATTGCAATAGTCGATCTAGCTGAGTACGCAACGACAATTCAAGCTTCAGGGCCGCATTTTCCCCTTCGACCTTCAGATGAGTCACGACAAGTAAGTCTGAGGAAGTACGCATGCGCCAAGAGAGTTAACCCACCTTTCTCGTAGACATTCTAGTAAAGGCCCGGGCAGCCGTCGTCTATTCTCCTTCCTAGTCCGTAAAGTTGTGCAACATTTCCTCCATGCTAGACTCGGAAGTGTCTCTAAGGAACCAACGATTGGAAGGCAGTTTGCACGCTGCTGGAAAGAGCTTTCCAAGCGACGTCGACGTAGGTTTTTTTTTGCAAAGCGAGTGAAACTGTCTGAATGGTGTGGTACAGGCCCTGTGTCGATCAACATGCTCCCCGACGATATCCTCCTGATCATTTTCGACTTCTACCGGACAGATGTAATGAACTATGTGGGCCCCACATGTGCGTGGCATAGACTCGTCCATGTGTGCCGAAGATGGCGGCATGTTGTCTTCGCCTCCCCAATACGTTTAGGCCTTCACATTGTCTGCACGGAAAGAACCCCAGTGAGGGAGTTGCTGGATATTTGGCCACCCTTGCCAATCATCATCAGGTGCTGGCTGTATTCGACGTCGACCTCCAAATATCCCATTCCCAGTGCTATTGCAGCACTCCGAGGCGAGCGTCGCAATCGCGTGCGCCAAATCCAGCTCTCCCATGTAACGCGACCTCTGCTGGACATCTTGGCCATGGCGATGCAGGAACCATATCCGGCGCTGACAACACTTGAGCTTTGGTCGGATGATGAGATAGCGCCCGTCCTTCCTGACACGTTCTTGGGCGGATTCGCCCCATGTCTGCAACGAATCTCATTGGAAGGAATCTCATTTCCCGCGTTGCCAAAGCTCCTTTTTTCTACCGTCAACCTTGTCTCGCTTCTACTCGACAAGATACCGCCGGATACGTCTCGTTACATGTCACCCCAGGTGATGGCAACCAGTCTGTCTAGGTTGACATGGCTCAAGTCTCTACGTCTTGACTTCCTACCTCCGGGACCCCGCCCACTGGCAAATATACACCAAAATCCACGACAGAAGACACGTGTTGTCCTCCCCTCCCTCACTTGGTTTGAGTTCCAAGGTGTCAACCAGTATTTGGAAGACCTTGTCTCTCGAATGGAGGCACCTCTACTCGACAGTATGAACATCAAGTTCTTCGACCAGATCACCTTTGATGTCTCTCAATTGCTCCTGTTTATCACCTACTCCAAGAAGCTCGACTCTCCCATCGAAGCGAAGATGAATTTTTACTGCGACTCTGTTCAGATCACCCTTTCTCCACCAAGAGGGACAGTGGGATCCATCACGCTTCAAGTCATTTGCACGGTACCACTTTGGCAAGTTTTGTCTCTGGCACAAATATGCAACCAGGCTATACCTCTTCTCTCCGGTGTGCAGCAGCTTGAAATTTATGGGGGTGAACATGAGGATTCGCTTCAAGAATGGCAGGATTCCATCGAAATCGCTCAATGGCTGGAGCTTTTCTACCCATTCATCGCTGTGGCGAGTCTGCATGTGGCCGAAACCCTGGGATCATTCACCGCATCTGCACTATGCGAGGTTACCGGGAGGGCAGCAGAGGTGTTACCCGCGTTGTGTAACCTGTGGTTAGAGGGGCCCGAGCCATCGGAATTCTGGGAAGGAGATGTTTGGCAATTCGTTGCTGCGCGCAGGCGGTGCGGTCTCCCCGTGGTGGTTTGCCGCCAGAAACGTGATTGGCAACTTAGTTTAAAGTGGGCAGGCTACATGGAGGTCGACGATTGATATGTACTCTCTGCCGGTAACTTTTCGTATTACCTACTTGTTGGCTATTTCTCGGATTTTGCTACTGTTGGTTGGTTCTTGAGGTCACCATTTGTATTGCTACTCCATTGTTATACCTTCGTCATATAATATAACGCATTCCCGCGTTACTGAAACGTTACATCAACTTATCGTTGTTAAGGTTACTTCAAGTTCGGGAGTGTATTTAAACCAGTGCAATGTAGCATGTACCAAGCGCAAGATGGGATCTCGCTCGTGGTAGGCGTGCCACGAACCAGATAATCCTGATGGAATTGGCCACACATGACACTGAAGACTGCTTACTTCACGACGGTCCAAGTCACTGTTGTAATAGCCGCTTTTTGTCCTTCAGGACGCCATCACTCCCGCACGTAACGCGTAAGGCCTTCAAGTTGGCCACCTTAACAGTTACCGCCGTGTTACAGGCCCTACCAGGCCAGTGAAGACCGGTCTGCACAAGCCGCCTGATCGGATACGTGAAATACACAGACATCAGGGCTTTCCCCATGTCCTGAGATTCAGATTGATTTGGTTCTGATTTCTCCCAACGTCATTGTCTTCCTCCTCAATTGATGGGTCCTGGATTGTATACAGGGGCGCAAGCGAGGCGCAACTGACCAGAGTTTAGACTTTTGCGACGCCTTCGTACCCGCCACCCGTCGGCATCTACGTTTGCCTGGTTACCGATCCTACTTTTATGTAACCAGGGTTCAACATTACAATAATAGAGGTGTAGGGGGCCATCCAACTGGGGATAAAATATGACATATAAGAGAAATGGACCTACCAAAGGGCTAGATACACAATTGTGAGGCTTCTGTTGGAGACGTTGGACAGTGTTGGTAGGAAAGTTCCTCCTCGCTACCGTGACTGAAACACTCCCAGAAGATCGGAGCTGCGCGTAAAGCGTCTTCCCTTATGACCGGGCTCCGGCCCGGCCTCAGTCCACACCACACCGCCAGGAGTCGGCAGGCCGTGTTTGTCTCCGCTACATACCCAACAAGTGTTACCCAAGGCGTTCTCGGTATATAAGTTAGCAACAAAGGTATCTCAAAAAAAAATACAATCAACCTTTCTAGGAAAAGAGCTGTACGACGCAAGGCTGTGGTAATTTGCATGAGCGCGCTGATTGTTGTTGTTTAGGAACAGTCGGTTCAACTAGGAGTCGTAGACGTAGGCTACTTGCGCCACTGATCGAATCATGTGCCACGCCGAGAAGTTTCAAGTTCTTGCTACGCTGTCACTTCGCTATATTTCTGTGCCTTATGAAGACCGATATTGTCCCGGGTCACCATGTCAATTCTGTATTTATGTCCAAGTCCTGGTCGTCCACCTCAATTCTCGTGCTGACTCCGCACAGATTCTGTGTTGTTCATCACGGACCTCGCTATAGACTACCTTCCTCGGCGCGCACACACCCAGGAGTCTGGGCCATATCTACCGACCTCAGAATTGCAATTTTAAGGTACGTGATTGTGTGTATTCCACAACTCGGCCATAATTAAGACCGTGTCCCCAGGACACCAGCACGCGAGGGTAATTTTAAGGGAACGATTTGCCTTTCGCCCATCAAATGACTTCCCATCAGTAAGTCTGAGGAAAGACACTGTGCCAAGGGCTAACCCAGCTTCATGTAGACATTCTTGTATAGTTAACTTTTGTCTATTCCCATTCTTGATCCGTAGAATTGTTCAACATACCCATGCTACACGACAAGCCCGACGTATGTCCTCTATTTGACATCCGAGACACCATCTGACTTGTCTTATACAGGTCGTTTAACATTGGACATGCTCCCCGACGACGTCCTCCTAATCATTTTCGACTTCTATCAAGTGGATACAATGAACTATGTAGGCTCTACACTTATGTGGCACAGGCTTGTGCATGTGTGCCGAAGATGGCGATATATTGTCTTCGCCTCTCCAAAGCGTCTGGACCTTCGTATTGTCTGCACAGAGAAAACTCCCGTGAGCGAGTTGCTGGATGTTTGGCCATACTTGCCAATCGTCATAAAGTACTGGCTTTACTCGGCACCAACTCCCAACTTCCCCGTTCTCATTCCCAATGTTATGACCGCACTCGGGCACCACGATCGTGTGTACCAAATTCAGCTCTCCCACCTTTCACAATCCCTTCTGGACATCCTGTCGACAGCAATGCAGGGGCCATATCCGTCGCTAGCAACCCTGGAACTCTCGTCGGATGACGAGATAGCACCTGTTCTTCCTGATACTTTTGCTTGCAGATTCGCCCCATGTCTGCAAAGAGTCTGGTTGGAAGGCATTATATTCCCCGCGTTGCCGAAGCTCCTCCTGTCCACTGTTGATCTTGTCTCGCTTCTACTTGATAAGATACCTCCCAATTCTGCTTCCATTTTACCCGAGGTGATGATCACCGGCCTTTCGGCATTGACGAGGCTCAAATTCCTTCGTATCGATTTTCGATACCAAGGAATGCCCCCCGATATACACCAACATCCACAAAATCCGACACGCGCACTCCTTCCTTGCCTCACCTGGTTGGAATTCCGAGGCATCAGCGAGTATTTGGAAGACCTCTTGGTCCGGATTGAAGCCCCTGTACTCGACAACATTCATATAAAGTTCTTCAACAAGCTCAGCTTTCGCGTCCCGCAATTGCTCCAGTTTCTCACTTACTCAAAGAAACTCAACTCGCCTAAAGAAGCGACGGTGAATTTTCACAATGATTTCGTTCAGATCACCCTTTCCCCACCGAGAGGGACAGTAGGAAACCTCACGCTTCAAGTCCTATGCACCGCGCCGCTTTGGCAAGTTTCATCTATGGTACAGATATGCAACCAAGCTACGCGCCTCCTCTCCAGCGTGGAGCGGCTCGAAATCTGTGGTGGGGAATATGAACATTCGCTTCAAGAATGGCAGGAAGGCATAGAAGAGTCTCAATGGCTAGACATTTTACGCCCATTCACAGCTGTGGATAGTTTGCATGTAACGGAATACCTGGGTCCATTCACCGTATCCGCATTGCGAGAGGCCACTGGAAGGAGGGCCATGGAAGTGTTACCTGCGTTGCGAAGCCTATTTTTGGAAGGGCTTCGGCCATCGGAATGCTTGCGAGGGGCAGTTAGGCAATTCCTCGCCGCGCGCCAGGGCACCAGTTGCCCTGTGGCTGTTTGCCGCCGGAAGAGTCGATGGGATTCGTGGGAACATGATTCGGAGTGGGAAAAGTACATGGAGGTCGACGATTGAACTCTTTGCTGGTAACTTCCATCGTTATCCACTTGCTGAGTATTTTTCCTATTCGATGTTGCTGGCTGGTCCTTAACGTCGCCCTTTGTGTCGTTATTCTATCATGAAAGTCTCTTCAAATAATTATGGTAGCCTGAGAGTACATCAAACGCACCCCGCGTTGCGAAAACCGTTGATGGACCTTGATATCTAGTTTAATTTCGAATGTATAGCGCTGTTACTCGCATACATGCCGCCAATCTTCAAGCTGTCGCGCCGTGTGGGACACATGATTCGAAAATCATTTTATTTTCTTTATTCTAATTGTGATGCATGTGACGTCTCGAAATAATCCGCGTACGCATGTCACATCCCACTTGAAACTGCTTCGGGAGGCCACAATGGTTGGGGCAGCTGAAGGGCGGAAGAAATTAAATAGCGTTAGCAGAATTAGGTCAGTACAAACCAATTTATCATGACCTATGCATACGAACAGCACACTCACAAGCCAGACTCATAGGATTGACTAGATCTGCCTAGCGGCTAGAGGCACCAATTGCAGTGGCGATTGAACGTGGTCAGGTCGTCAGACGCGTCGGAGTCAGGCCTACGTAGCCGCGCGCAGGTGCCAGTGAGAGCTAGCACGTGACCGCCAGCACATCCGTCTTGCGACTTCCGAGTCCGAGAGTCACGGTAGTGCCATGACGCAGCGAACTCTGTTATTGGCGTTGCTTGGTACGGATCATAGCTAGTCAACATTGGCAGTAGTACCATGCGTTCGTGAACCTGTCCACTGTAACCTCTCATCCCGTCCACACAGTGGATATGCATCCCTCCATCCATGGCTACCGCGGGTAATATGGGGTTCACCCTTATCCTCACCCGCATGGGTTAAATCCCTCCGGGTCTGGGATCCCGTGCGGACGTAGCCTGTAGCAAATCCCAGGATCAGAATGCAGCACGGATTAGTGACACGCCGCTGCCAGAGGGTACGAAACCCCATCTGCCTGAGCAGATATGAGCCCCTACATCGGTAGGAGGGCGGTTGGCGTCGCTCTGGGGCGATGAATTGCGGCGCTCGACGGGCTAGATGTGCCAGACATCGGCGCACGCCACCGGAGACCGTCGCCCCAAACGCTGGAAGCCGCCCAACTTGGTCGCAGAAGACTTGGAGAGATCAGGGGGAGCGTTGGCACTGGGTGACTCACCTGTCCTCCTTGGCAGCCCTGGAGACACTGACCGCCTTGGGCTTGCGTGCACGATCGCGAACACCAACGCGAGGGAAGTCGAACCGTCGAGCATTGACCACAAACGAGGGTAAGTGCTACCGGTCGTGGACACTGCACCTGTACGGTACAAGCCGAGAGTGCCGCCGCCACCGAACCAGCTGGTGAGGCTGAGAGGGCCATGGCCGCTAAGCCAGAGGCGTTGGTGCCCTGTGCGAAAGATAAGGCCGGGCACAACATGAAATGGCGCCGTGAGAGATACAAACCCACATAGAACAGAACCGACGCTTTCGACGCATTGCAAATTCGACCCTCAAGACGCCGTCTCCCTGCTCCCTTCTTCCTTTATCCCTCTTTATCCCTCTTTCTCCTCTACTCGAACCCGAACCACCACCATCGCCTTCGATAACAAGACCAACATCGCAGTCACCGCAACGTAAAACTGGACACCACACCCCTTCTTGTCTACCAAATCCCGCCTCCTTCTCTCTCCTGTCTGCTCACTCGACATCGCTTAGTAGTCGCCGCTCCTGGCATTCGTACGCTCCCGTTCAGAGTCTCTTCGTCAGCTCTAACCTTCCTTAGTTCGCATCGCTTTACCATCTGTTCATACATACTCGCTCCGACCCCGTCGACATCGCACCCTTTTACTCCGAACGTCGCCGCCACTGCCTCCCGCCTCCCGCCTCCCGACGACACCTACATCACCGCTCCTTCTCTTTCCGCACCGCCTTCTTGCCTTTGCCCTCGCACCCGCGTTCTCGCAATACTTTACATCGTTATAAGTCCCACTAGGTACCGCATGTATTTAAGCAAGCCTCCTGTTCCTGTGGAGAGCAGCACCACAATATTGTCACTATTCATTCGTGTTTTACACCAATCCTTTTTTTTATTATCCCCCCTCATCGTCTCAGCTTCTCGTAGCGGAGCCGCCGTCTGCACGCCTGCGCTCAACTCCACGTAACTGTCATCCGTGCTCACACTCGATTCCTTTTCTCCTTCGCAGCCTAACAACCATGCACCATTTCCCAAATCCCAATTTGTGGGCTGCCCCCTCCGCTTCGCTCCCGTGTTTCGATGCACACTGTAACTTCCAACTGGCACGGCCAGCGAAGTCCATGACAGCGGCGGAATACCCATCATGGGAAAAGTCGACGATGTATCATGTGTGCGAAGTGCGCTAGACAGTTATGATGAGTGCCCGCCTGCATTTTGACTCGAACGACTCTTTTGCTCGTTTCATGAGCCTGCGTGAAAACTACGAGACTTTCAGGTGCAGTCCATTCATCCAGTCGCTAATCTATGACTGAGACAGGCAATCACGATATCATTCTAGTAATTCGTAGTAATCTCAAGTCGCCATGTTCGATAGCGTCTCTTCACTTAATGGATTGCAATTCAGAATTTGTCCCATATGCGTCCTATGGTAACCCGATCCCTTCTGTCGTAACTCTATCAGTTTCTTCAATATGGGTATCTTGCTCCTCGTAAATGGAGATGGGCCACCTGTACGGTACGCCTCTGGCACAAACCCATCGATTTCACTGTGTTCTGCCCCTGGATGTGCCATCGTCAGTGCAAGC
>QFFA01005044.1:0-28024 GCA_003316565.1 Russula foetens | reverse complement strand
TCTTACTGGGGGGCAAGATTACTAAGGTATGTTAAGGTACAGAAAGATCACGAGAGGTTTCCTGATGCTGGTTAGTGAGTTCGAGTGGATCGGACGAGCGCACGCGCGTTGGGGTCTGTGCGGACAACAACGATGTACTACTCAGTATCGGCGCGCGCGTGTAGCACGAGAACTATGTTTATTTACCTGTGCGGACAACAACGATGTACTACTACATACAATCAGCACAGGAACAATGTAAGGAAAACTAAAGCAATCTCACCTCAGTATCGGCACGCGCGTGTAGCACGAGAACTGAGGTGGGCGAACACTAACTACTGGTTCTTATAAGATGCTCGTTCAGTGAGCATCGGGCGAAGTAATAAAGTAAACAACTGCCAGGTGACTCTGCAATCAATGTAACTAAAATGTCCATATCAAAATGCGGCGGCATAGGGCCGCGTTGTGGAGTCCGTTCAATCAATCATATATGTACATTACCGAGAATAATCCGACTTATTCCGACAGTTTGTCTCCTAATTCTGGTTTAATGTTTCCTTTAGCCACATGCTGGAAAATTTGAAGGCTGTCAAGTGTGTTGCTCAAATTTCAATGCGTCTACCAGGCTGTGAGCACAGTGCTACAATAGCTTGTAGCAGGGACTCTGCTACTGTCATGTGCAAGGAGATCTGTGGGGGCTTGACCACGTGTTGTTCTCGCCAATGCACTTCCAGGTGCCACGAATGTCAGAAGGCCACGAAAGAGAAAACAGCTGGAGCCTCGCGTTCCTTGGTCCGCACGCACCACGCCGGCCATGCATGCGAGCGGTTGCTCAAATGCCAACACACATGCGGCCTTCCTTGTTCCTCCGATCATTCATGCAACCCCAGGTGTCGACAGATTTGTCGACAACGTTGTGGCCATCGCAAATGCGGTAAGCCATGCGGGGAACCTTGTCCACCGTGTATGAAACCATGCGAATGGCGCTGTTCCCACCACTCATGTCCGGTGGTGTGCGGCTCGGTAAGCCCGAAATGAACTTTCTGTACTCCTCACTGAGCTCTGAGTGTACGCTCGTAGATTTGTTCTCGCCTGCCTTGTAATATCCCATGCAAGCAAAAGCTAGCTTGCGGTCACGAATGTCCTTCAGGTATGTACATTCTGTGACGTTCTCCTATATCTCTTCTCGAACTGATCTTTTCTCCAGTGTGCGGAGAACCCTGTGGGGACCAGACGTGCATATTATGCCTCCCGGACGAGCGAAAAGTTGACATTGTCGACTTGATATTACAGAGGCAACTGCTGGAGATTGATCTTAGTTCAGAAAACATCTCAGAACGCCTCATCAGCCTGGCTTGCAAGCATATCTTCACTGTTCAGACACTCGACCGTCATTGCAACATGTCGGAGTATTACCAAACCGATTCTACGGGCGTCTATACCGCTACCAAGGCCCCCCCTGTGAACTATCAGAACCCTCCCTCTTGTCCCACCTGCCACGGACCCATCACCGCCCTCAGATATGGTCGGGTTACGAAGCGAGCGGGTCTAGATATCCTCGAACAGAACGTGGCAAGCACCATGTCATCGGCACTGGAGGAGACAAGTCTGCAAATTGAACGCATATTCGCGAAACTTGGGAGTGCGAAAGCCGAAGCGAAAAAGATTGCTGCTTCCAACAGGCCAACATTTGAACGCCTAGAAAATAAGCGAATGTCCCGATTTGGCAAAGAATCGGAGCCCCTCCCGCACGATGTGATTCATCAGGATGGTATGACGACAATCCATGGATTCTCCGATAATGAAAGCAAGGCCTGGGGCAAGATTGTCTGCGACCTTCTAAAACAGTACAAGAAAGTTGATGGTATTGCACGACCACGTGGACCACATGTACGGGCGTACGAGGCTACACTCGCAACTATGTACCGTCTGGAACTTGCCGCTATAGCCAGCGACCCGGAGCGGGCGTGCGACAAACCAGAGCCATTGGCTACTGAGGCAGTCAATAGGAAGATCGGACAGCCTCCGCGTGAGGCAAATACTCACTTTCGAATTGAAGCCTTCTTCTTGTCCCTCGAGTTACGGTTCACCCTGGCGGAGATCGCACAGAGTCGAATCGAAGGTCTAAACACAGATGCACAAGATGAAGACGTTACCACGCACGCACGCTTATGGCGGTCCTACGTATCGTTTCTCTACGAGTCGTGCATCCGCGACGCAGAGAAGGCCCTTTATCTCGCCCAGAAGTCGACGGCTTTACGCCTTGCTGCGCGCGCCGGAGTACGCATCCTCCGTGGAAAGCTCGAACTGTTCCGCTTCGAAATTTTGACTGAGCACGCCTCACTGGCTCGAGAAGGACTTCTGGACGCTACCTACCGAAAAGAGTTGAGCGCGAAAGCGCAGAAAGAAGCAAAGAGTACTGCCATCCAGGTGAAGACACTAGAGGCAACGTACATTCGTAATCTCCCGGCTACAGATATGGACGAGCTGAAAGCGGAGAGGGCGTGGTTCCGTCAAAATTGCCGCGGGAAAGGCGATACGTATGTGGAGGAATATCACAGGCTGGCAAAGCATTTCCTCATTGAGGATAGCTATACGCCATTGCCTTTGCAAGAAAAGGCAGACGTTGTCAAGGCGTTCGGGTTCTGTAAGTCTAATCGAGTTTGAGTGCTGATGACCAATAACGGTCTCCAATCCAGCTCGTGGTGGACATTTTCACAACTGCAAGAATGGACATACGTTCGTGACCATGGAAGTCAGTAGCATATTGCTCGTTCTCAGAGGGCTGAAGAGTTGATTTCCTTCTCGTAGTGTGATGACGCGACGAGGTGTCCTGAGTGTAGGACACTTATCGGTGGTTCTGGATATCGGTTGAATGACTCGAATACACGTGCGATGGAGTTTGAGGAGATTGTGCTCTAGCGGGTTTGCTGCACTCCCCCTGGCTAGCAGTAGAGGTTACTTGAACTTGTTGTATCATTGAGAGACGAAATTCAAAAAAAAGATGGAAAAGTGACATGCTTACAAATGCAACCCAGGACGCGTGTACTGTACGCGTGTACGGACTCGGACCACACAACCACCTTCATTCTCATCTCCTTGTACATTCATGGTCGCAACAAAGACAGAGCAGGTGAGTATAGCTGATGAACCCAAATAAAAACTTGTTGACCATCTAAAGCTAACAGCGCTTGCTGCAACGACCGTCGGTGCGCCCACCAAACTTTCCGATCAAATGTCGGAATTCCTAAAGACCTAAACTTTCAGTCGTACACCCGCTTGTCTTGCTCTCCGTCGCAGACCATCATGCGCGTAGCGTTGCGCGCGGCTCTTCAAAACGTGTCGTTGGCGTGCTGCTCGGCCAGGACAACGGCAAGTCAATCAATGTAGCCAACTCGTTCGGGGTGCCGTTTGAAGAAGACGACAAAGATGCCAAGACATGGTTCCTCGACCATAACTACGTCGAGGCGATGTTTGAAATGTTCAAGAAAGTAAACGGTGCGTTCTGAGCTCTTCGGAACCCCGTTCGTCCGAAGTTGCTGACAGCCTCTTTGTCGACGCGACAACGCAGCCCGGGAACGCATGATCGGGTGGTACCACACGGGGCCGAAACTACGAGCGTCTGACTTGGAGATCAATGAATTGTTCAAGCGATACATCGCGCGACCCGTGATGGTCATCGTCGACGTGCGACCGCAAACTGTCGGCATCCCAACGGATGCCTACTTTGCCGTGGAAGAGATCAAAGATGTGCGTGCGTACACCAAGGGCGACCTTCTAGCCGCTTGGGGCCTGTTCCTAACGTCTTATATGCGTCCACGCTTACATCCACATACAAAATACACAGGACGGCACGGAAACACGCAAAACGTTCCTTCATGCGCCATCGGCCATCGAGGCAGAAGAAGCGGAAGAGATCGGCGTTGAGCACCTCCTGCGCGACATCAAAGACTCGACGACGACGACCCTCGCGACGCGCGTCTCGGAGCAGTTGTCGTCCCTGCGCGGCCTATCGGCGCGTCTGTCCGACATCCAGCGCTACCTCGTCGACGTCTCACGCGGGGCTATGCCCGTGAATCATCAAATTGTCTACTTCCTTCAGGACGCGCTCAACCTGCTGCCTGACCTCGCTGATCCGGCACTGACGGCGAGCTTCTCGAGCAGCACGAATGATGCGCTTCTTGTCGTGTACTTAAGTAGCCTCTTGCGAGCGGTTATCGCACTGCATGCATTGGTCGATAACAAAGCGACGATCGGGCGGGCTGAACTTGAAGAGGACGGTGGTAACAAGGAAAAAGGGAAGGAAAAAGCAGTGGAAGGAGACAAGGGGAAGGAGCCGAGCAAACAGTCAGACTCTAAGAGTACATAAGGCTTCGTTGCACCCTTCATTTTGTACGCCATCCTTACTTTCACATTACAGTGTAGAACTATAATGCTTCCTGTGATGCAGACTGTCCTCATAGGTCTGGGTTTGCATTGGTGAGCCAACGTGATGTTGTAGGGTAGGGCTTTGCCACCTTCGGTCACAGTAGGTAAGGCAAAAATATGATTTATTTTCAATTTAAGCGTAGACGCGGCGGCGTAGCGTAGGCCCTGACCAGGGAAAGAAAATATCGGATAAATCACGACGGAATACCCACCGCGGTAAGCCCCACACGACACGGCTACGCTCAGGAATCTACTTGTGTGTAACAAAGCCCTTGCCAGAGTAACCTTCCGATGAGATACCTGCATGCCATCGCCACCTCGTAAGTAAGAGGATGACACGGGATCGAAAAAAAAAGCAAAAGAAACATATGAAGGGATTACGGACCTGTGATTGGATTGATTTTGAGTTCCTTTGCGCGCTCGTTTGTAGCCTCTTCCCACTCCTTGCTGATCGACTTCGGTGGCGGTGGAGCTGTGCATATTGTTTTTGAGAGGAAAAAAAGGGGGAAGGGTTGACGTGAGCACGGAATGATAAAAGATTGATGGAACTAACACACCCATAGAGCGGATGCCAGCGTAAAGCAGACTGGCGGTGCCAACGAGGGCGGTGATACCGGTGAGGATCTTGACGACCGTGCCAGGTGGGTTGACCGGCGCACGAGGTCCATGCGGGCCAAACGCAACATAGTAGGCTGTACGGTGCAGCTCGCATAAACAACAAGCTCGACGCTTTGCCGTCCCCTCCCTTCTCCCTCCCACGAGGGGAAGGGGGACACGATATCAACTCAGGACAGATAGACGCACCGGCTTTCTTCTCCGCAAGTGAGAGGGTCTTCCAGTCCTTCCGCTGCAGCTCTTCAAGCTGTTGGTGCACTGCAGTCTGCTCGGCAGGACTGAGCGTCGCCCACTGCGCCTCCACGTTCGAAAGTGGAATCGCGCTGGTAGCTGCTGTCACGTGGGACGAGCTGGGGCTAGCGTGAGGGGGGTGCGCCGCGGCCGTTGCGAGTCCGCGACGCACAAGGCGGAGTGCAGAGGCGTGCATGAAGCTTGTCGAGTCGTTGAGTTGGTAAGAAAAGGTGAGAGGAAGCCGGTAAATCGAGCGGGGCTCGCCAGTCACGTCCACCGTGGGAAAATAGCACTTTCCTCGGCATAATCCGGGAACTTTGAAATTACGTATACGTTTCTCACGATTTCGCTCTTATTTTTGCTAAAAGATTCAACTTATACACATTGCATGATGAACAAGAGAAGCGAAAAAGAAAGGAAAAGGAAAGCACAAGACTAGACGTCGAGAAAGCGGCATGTGACTTTTTTTTTCTTTCATTTCTTGCAATCAACCCTCACGCGGCCTCTTCATTCGCGCCAGCACTGGGGCAATCACGTGAGATGTGCCTGTACAGCGGACTGGTCGTTAGAGAGAAAAGACGAATAATCGTACAAAAAAGTACGCACCCTTCTGATCCGCACGTGTAACAAGCGCGCCTTTGGGGTTGCGGGCAATCGCGGCTGATGTGACCCTAGGATAAAACGACCAGATTAGTGATGTGCATTCTCTACTCTGAAGGGAAAAAAAACTACCCACAATGGCAGAGCAATTGTAGCATTTCGAACCCTGACCACAATCACGCGACAGATGGCCTACCCCTCCGCACGTGTAACTTCAAAAAGGGTATTAGCAGCCAGAGGCGAGGCGACAAGATACAAAAAGTGCGCACCAAGTCTTTTGACTCCCACCACCACCACCACCGCCACCGCCACCAAAGGCACCGTACCCTCCTCCCCCACCACTGCCATAGCCTCCTGAACCACCTCCGGGTGCCTCAGGGCATGCACGCGCAATGTGGCCAATCTTGCCACAGCGGTAGCATTCCTGACCTGAACCACCGCCGCCGCCGCCAAAACCACCGCCAGAACTGTTCTGAGAGCAGTCACGCGACTACGATCCGAAATTTTGCCGGCAGGGCACGTATGAGGTCACGATGATAACAGGGGTGGTGGATCAAAGAGAAGAAACCCAACGCACAATGTGACCTTCCTGCCCACAGCGATAACAGGATTTTGCCTTCTGCTCCATGGTACAATCACGCGATACGTGGCCCTCCATGCCGCCTGCACCATCGTCGCGTACGCGACCATCAACAATCCCGAAGCCGAGACGGCCAAGGCAGAAAGAAGCGAAGAGAAATCGTAGGACTCACAGTTATAACTAACGAGGGGCGCACATAGACACACGTGAGTCATTTACGCGATCGGGTCATCTGATCGGAGGGGGAAGGGCGTTTACCAAGTAGGTGTGCCCGCCTTTGGGCAGTTCGCAGCCTGATGTCCGACTGTTCGACATGACACGGGTTACGACGCACACGGAATGAGTTGGATAATCATTTTGATTGCGCCCCGTCGACATGTAGCAATGTATAAAAAAAAACGCGGTCCCCGTCAGCACCGCACCATGGACAAGAGAAGGAAGGTGGGAGGGTAGGGGAGTAGGTACAAGCGTCTCTGCACACAGGACACGCGCAACAACACGGAAACACCACGCACAGCCGCCACAATTGAAACATCCACGGGCGCCAGCCATGTTTCACAACGTTTGAGTAGATTTCTCCTTTTTTTCTTCTCGTTCGACTGGATGGATATGCACGGGATCAGTAGCTGTATGGTCATGAAAAGTGAGAGAACGCACAAAGTGGAGGTGAGGGGCGCAGAGGGGGAAAGGAGGTGGTGGTTCGAAGGGGAAAAGAGATTTGTAAAAGAGCAGGCTGCATGCAGGTCTCATATCCCCTCACGCACCGAGGCCACGTGGTGGCGCTGGCTCATTGCCCATTTCGGTCGCTCCTTCTTCGCCGCCCTCGAAATCTCGCTTTCTTTCAAAAACATATTACAGTGACAGAGAGCGGCGCTTCGTTCGGGTCACTCGAATCCAGTACACCAGTTCAAATCACAGGTGGGGATAACCCCGAGACCCAGCAAACACGCACGCCAATTTTGAACGTAGCGCGCACTAACACCTACCGTGGCAATCCTGAACACTCGAAACGGTCAGCTTCATTTGCGCCCGAGCAGCATCTTTGGCAGCCCCCAAAACGCCAACGTCTTGTGCCACAAAGTCCTAAACCGGATGATCTTTGTTCTTGGGAAGGCATCAGTACCCCGGAAACCTAACACTTATAATCGGACACGCGGTATTCTGCTCAGACACGCAAACACTAGAGTGACCATCTGCTGACCTCAGTCCAGGCGCTCGCCCTTGTGAAGAAGATTTCGGGTCAGAAAATTCATCTATAAATCGATTCCAATCGCTTCATTTCAGTTGGCGAGCCCATTGGTACATGGATGAGCATGGAAACAGAGCGAATAGGAATCATGATTTTGTGATCAAGTCCCCGGTCCCCTCCGCGACAAGGTTACTAAATATAACGGTTCCTATTGACACCGCTGCAGTGAGCTTTGGAGCGAAAGATGGGGCACTACGCCTTCTCAGTGGGCGGGTTGAGATGTACCTAAAATGGCGATTCCTTGTGTCAGCTGGCTCATTGAACAGCAACTGGAGGGGAAAATAAAAACGCCACCTGTTCGCCACCCTTCCCATCTTCCCAATGTTGATACCTCAAAGCAGTGAGCCCTCGCTTTTCAGCGACTACCCGCTCGTTTTCCTTGAGCGATTGACGAACTGCGCGAGCAGCGATTTGGGTGTATTTGTTGTACCTGTGAATTTTGTTTTTACGATCAGGACATCACAGCAGGTCAGGAAAGACACAGTACGTGAAGAATTGACGCCAGGTCGCGGTCGACATTGCTGTTGTCAAAGTTGAAGATAGCTGCTGGCAAGGAAGGCTGGAAACTGGGTGGGTTAGGTCCATGGCTGATAGAATAAACTCCCACGGTGCGTGGCGGTGTCAGGTCCATGGACCTTACCCGGAAACCATAATTAGCTAGAGCTAGAGCTAGAGCTAGAGCCACTAAGTTAGCTCCGGGCGAACGACTGTACCAGACGTTTATATCTCTACTTGTGAAAACTGACCCTGACACGACAATACCCCTTCACTCATAATGGCTGGACCTAGTTGGAATTATGTCCTCAAATTCATCATCACCGGTGCGGCGTACCCACTCCTTTAAATGAAAGCCAATAATGATCATTCTGACACACATGCGCGTTGGGTTCTTTGGCCACAGGCGATGCCGGGGTTGGGAAGTCCTCCCTGCTCGTCCGACTCACAGATCAACGTTTTATGGCGAACCCTGACCCAACTGTCCGTGCGGCTTCTGTCCCTGTTCACCCCTATCACTAATGTCCGCGTACACGCACGACGAGAAGCTTGGCGTCGAGTTTGGCTCCAAGTTGATAACCATTCCCGAAGAGGACAAAGTCGTGAAACTCCAGTGTGCGTTTCGTTCCTCCCACACCTGCGGCGTCGGCGCCGCACTCGAAACCAAACCTCCCCTCCCCTACCATAACGTTAATCCATCCATCTGCTCTGCAGGCTGGGACACGGCGGGAACCGAATCCTTCCGTTCCATCACACGTTCTTACTACCGCGGTGCCGCGGGTTGCCTTCTCGTCTACGACGTGACTTCGCGGCACAGTATGTCCTTTCATTGTCTCCATCCTACCCTGTACCCGACGCTGACGCCGATGACGCCATCTGAACAGGCTTCGAGCACGCGCGTACCTGGCTCACAGATGTGCGCGCACATGCAGACCCGCACCTGACGTGCATCCTCGTGGGAAACAAGAGCGATCTGGCGAGTGAACGGCGACAGGTCCTGGCAGAGGAAGGGGAGCGATGGGCACAGGAAGAAGGCTTACTCTTCGTCGAAGCGAGTGCGAAGAGCGGCGCCAACGTTGACGCCGCATTCGAGGCGGCCGCTCGTGACATTCTTGCCAAGATTCGTCGTGGGGTATTTGACGACGACCGGGTGCGTCTGACACCTTTCGTTTCTTTTCCGCTGACGTCGATTTATTCGCTTCCAGTCCCCCGGGGTAAAATCTTCCAGCTCCACGGCTGCGGTTGTCCTGGATCAGAGTAAGGCTAGCCATGCGTGTTGCGGCTCATGATCAGTACCCCGTTCGAGGTAAAGGGGGGTATGTCATATTTGCTGAACCTGTACGATATGAATTGTAACACTACGATCTATTTTATTAGAGCGTGTTCATGGGCCATAGAGGCATCGGCACATATAAAAGTTACGGTAATGCTAAGGAACAGAAACGTTCCGTTATCCACACCAAGCCCGAGGTTTTCTCGTCAGATCCGAATATACACAATGTGTTCCAACTCCAGCATAGATATTAGGGTGATAGCTAGCCCGAATCACATTATCTTCCATCGTAGAGTATGGCATTTAGGTTGCGCGGGTACGTCGTCACTGTATATGTGTGTGTCCATGGATAAGTTACTAAAGGCCGTGTTGCGGATAAGTGATAGATACGCAGGCCGGAAGGACCAAACGAGAAAACCAGGGCAATCAATCAAGCACCGCCGCACCTGACAAGAGCGACTGATGATACTCGTGCAGCTGATCAATGAACCCCCGGTTTGGCGCAGCAGCGGCACGACGGGCCCTGACGAGCTCTATGGCCTGTGCGGGAAGGAGGCCGTGAGCGGCGATGAGGTAACCGCATACAACAGCAACTGAGCGGCTGGCGCCCATCGCACAGTGGACGAGGACACGCGCATCGGGGTTCGAGCGTAATGCACGAGCGATGTATCGCGTCGTGCGTGGAAGGTGCGCCGCGAGTTCCGCAAATGGCGCGTCGTGCAGGGGAACCTGCGCCGCGTGCGCGGCCAGCGTTGGGGGAAGAGCGACGTGTCCTGGCATCACGGATAACACGTGAGTGATGCCTAGCGCGGCGAGCGCCTCCGCATCCTCCGCAGTTTGGAGATCCGAGATGTACAGCCGTGGAAGGATCTCAGAGACGTGGGTGGACGATGATGGCATGGGCCCGGGCACGGGGGCGCTTGTGGTCGGATGTGCGGAGTTCGGGACGCCATGTGGATGTGAATACGGATGTGGCTGTGGTTGCGGGTATGGTTGAGAATGCGAATACGAATACGATGGGTGCGGTGTAATAGCCGCCGAAGGGGGAGGTATCCGTGTAGGCACAGAGAGAACGAGTGTCTGGGCGCGCGGGCGTTTCTGTGAAATGGATAGATGGTTAGCGGATGCAGTCGCGGTTGCGGTTGCGACCATTCCAAGGAGGAGAGAGCGGGCGTGGACGCGGGCGGGTGGAAGGAGGGAGGCAAGGGCAGAATACGGAAGGTAGGGGGGGGGTGGCCGAAGCGCGCACTCACGGGCGTGTATTTATATGGCATTACCGGGTAATGTGGACGGTGCCATTGCCGCTCAACCAGTGACATGACACAAACTTTGGTTTTGTGGCAAAAAAAGGTCCTCGAGGTTCTGGAGTGGTTCCGGGACCTCTTTAGCGCCAGCCGGGAGTGGACGGTAAGATGTGGAGCTAAGGGTATTTTTCAGAATACAAAGGAAGCAGTGAGTGTCAAGTGCGTTGATTACGACTCCCAGGGTGGGCGTAGCGCGGTTACAGGAATAGGGAAGCTGATGAGAAGTCAGGCACGGAATTGGAAGGTGGTATATAACGGAAGTGTCGGCGGGCAGAAGAAACTCGCAAGGTGGAGAAAAAGTGAATTGGGCTGTAAATGCGATCAATTCGAAACGGGCGAGGCGAGGCGAGGCGATGCAAAACGCAAAGCAGTTTCCAGGCTGTTGATAGGGGCCGTTCCCATTGTCCTGCCTGCTGGATAATGGACGATTTGTAATGAAACAAGGACGGCTTGAGGATAATAATGATCGCAAAGCCCAAGTTGATTAAATCCAGTTGCAGTCTCCGCTGAACAGAAGAGGGATACCTGGACGGCTGTTGCGCCTTCCAGTCGTTGGTACTTTAGCCACTTGTTGACCCTTTATCATGGCTGTGCCCATTGAGGCTGTGACCATTTCCTTTCCCGAGGACAATATCCACTTTACCCGAACAGGGTTGCGTAAACCAAACGTAGTAAAAGGAGAACCAGAAGCCGGACACGAGGCGGTGTTCGTATCGTAAGCAATCAGTGGCATCAATGGTGGTGGTACGGGCCCCGGTGAGGGGTGAGGGCGAGGACAGCCATGGGGTGATGGCAACATCATCAACAATCGAGCTGATATCCCACAAACCACGTATTATCACCACCCGAGCCGGTAGCTCCAGAACATTCTCGATTCGCAACCGTTTGCAATCGTTCTCATCTGATCCCCGTCACTCTTTTCGTGCTAGGTATTATACATGGTTTGATGGGGTAGAGCGATCCACCGAAGACAGCTCAGTCTATCTCCTGCCTTTGTTTTATCCCAACGTACAGCCCGTTGCATACAAACAATGCGGATGGGGAACGTCAAAAGAAGGAAAAAAAACATAGCCGCCGAGCCTAGCACTGGGAAAGGACGATGCAAAGTCCTTCTTTGCATAGCGACTTTCACATTTATCGAAATAAGAGAACAAATGAGGAGCAAGAACGGAAAATTGACATCGCGGAAGCGGAAATCGAGATCGAAAACGTGAAGATGTCGTCAAAAGTAGTGGCGGGTGGGTGGTTTTAGATGAGATCTCTGTAGGGTGATTATTCAATAGTAAGCGCGTGTTACGGGCAGGCATCGGAAAAGGTATGAAAAACGCACGCTACGTTGAGGGGCATTTCGTCGATTTGCGTGTTATAGAATTCTGAAACACAGATCGAGGTCAAGAAAGGCTCATTCTAACCGCAGGTGGCCACGAACGTTCAATATCCCGAAGCATCCTGACATCTTCCGTCGTTACAAAGTTAATGGCGACACCTTTGCGACCGAAGCGACCGCCACGACCGATGCGATGAATGTAATTCTCCCGGTTTGTAGGTAAATCGTAGTTGATCACAAGGGAAACTTGCTGCACGTCAATGCCACGAGCCAAAAGGTCGGTCGTAATGAGCACGCGCGATGAACCGGAGCGAAACTCCTTCATTAGCACTTCGCGCTGCTTCTGCTCCATATCACCATGCTATGTGCAACAAGTTAGATCGGTCCCGGATCATGTGAGTTGCGGAAAAACGGACCATGGCAGATACGGTGAACTCGCGTTGGTGCATCTTCTCGGTGAGCCAATCAACCTTTCGCCGTGTGTTGCAGAAAATGACGGCTTGGGTGATCGTGACTGTCTCATAAAGGTCGCAGAGCGTGTCAAGCTTCCACTCCTCCTTCTCGACAGCAATGTAGAATTGCTTGATACCTTCGAGCGTCAGCTCATCACGCTTGACGAGGATACGGACGGGGTCGCGCATGAATTTTTTTGTCACCTCAAGTACGTCTGCGGGCATGGTAGCTGAAAGGAGGACAACCTGGGTATCCTGGGGAAGGAGCTGGAAGACCTCGTAGATCTGGTCTTTGAAACCACGCGAGAGCATCTCATCGGCTTCGTCGAGACAAAAGAGCTTGATGTTATCGGTACGAAGGGCGCGACGGTTTATCATATCATACACGCGACCGGGGGTACCGACGACGACGTGCACGCCCTCCTGGAGTTTAGACATGTCTTCGCGGACGTTAGTGCCGCCGACGCACGCGTGACATTCAACGTTCATGTAGTCGCCGAGTGCAATGACGACCTTTTGTATCTGTTGCGCGAGCTCCCGGGTAGGCGCAAGAATGAGTGCCTGAGTTTGTTTGATACTAAAGTCGATCTTTTGGAGAATAGAAATGGAGAAGGTGGCAGTTTTGCCGGTGCCGGATTGGGCTTGTGCGATGACATCATGACCCTTCACCACGGGGACAATAGCACGCTGCTGGATGGCGGAAGGTCGCTCAAAACTGCCGCACTGTCAAAGCGAGGTGATGGGGAATGGGAGAAGCACTCACCCGTATGCGTAGACCCCACGGAGGAGCTCCGGCCTCAGATCCATGTTATCGAAGCTGTGCATACAGAATGCGTTAGTGTGCCGTCTGCACATTGATTAATGGGTTACTTGTCGACAACTTGGTCCCAGTTTGATTCGATCTCGCCCTCGGGGACATCCTGGAGAGTTTCTTCTCTAGAAGTGCCGAGTATAATCAGACTTTTGCGAAACATCGAAAGATGTTAGATACTGACGCTGACATGGGTTGATATTGAAATGCCGAGGAGTCGACTGTGTTTACGTCGACGATGATAGAGTGGATGAGTAAAAGTGTAAAATTGGCTGCCTGGTCAAAGGGTTTGGCAACACAATCACGCTTTGTTTGAGAGAGCAATTTTCCCACTCGGTTCATCCCGAGGATGGCTTTCGAACTCCGCAATAATTATCCCGAGATCCCGAGCGAGCAAAAAGATATATTTAATTACTGCACTGGCTGCATCATGGCATTTTATAGGCCGAGATAGAGACATGCTTCTCATTGACCCCAAATCCTGTGACCCAAGGATCCCTCTACTACCTCTTCACGGGTTTCGATGACCCGTCCGGGACCCGGTCATTTGGTCACGACCGCTTGATTTGGCTAGAGTGGACCCTCAACTTGGCCGAGATCATGTGGCAACTGCTTCGGGTTGTCGCAACATTTCTTGATTAATTGGTACAGGTGGGCCCCTTAATGCAGGCTACTCTGTACTCACCACCACCAATCGAAAGGCTGTTCGGAGCTCGATAGGCTAGAAAACCCGCGAGTTTTGATTCGTGACTGCGGCCGAGTGGCCACGGTACTAAGGAGGGCCAACTAGGTGCGTTTTCCATGCTGCCCACCTGCCTGTCCTGCAACAACCAAAAGGTGCATGTTTCCAAACTACCATACTTGTAGGCGGGGGAACGCCATTAATAGTACGCACTTGTCCCGTGCATTCTCCACCGTTGCCGCATACTAGCGTAACTCGCGACGTACACACCTCCACGCTCGGCACATCACAGCTCCAATGAAGCTTCCGTGTGGTTACACTTCTGTCAGGTAAGGATGAAACCCTATCCCATGTGTTACCCGTTTGGTCGTCGCGTCGCATTATGCTGTTTTCCCCTATCATCACAAGTTCACGCAGGTTGATCGACGTGTCAAAAGTGTTATAATCACATCGCATCTACGGTACACCCGAGTTGTTCGATCCTCGCGTAATCGGCGCGGGAATCAAGGCCGGCTACCGTGTCATGCGTGCCCTCCCCGTAATTTCCCGCTCGTCATCGCATAGGCATTCTCAACGCCTGCGACTGCGACTTGGTGCCGATTCACTATAAATGCCGGCCATTTGTCGGATCTCAATCACGGAGAGTCTACTTGATAAAAGTTTCTTGCAATGCGTGACATGCTGGTGGTGCCATCATTGACACTCCCGTGAATAGGGCACGTCTAGTAAGTGACATTAATCCCTCACGGAAAAGATATCCAGCAGCGCAGTTATATGACGACCTATCTTGGTGTCCCTTGGCACATCATCTCATCTCGATATTCTGCGCGACCCTGATCCGATTTCGTACATCTGGCGGTCGAAACGGTTGATATCACACGACCAATTGGAATGCCTTTACACAGGCCCTGCCCGTCCATGAAGAGGCCAGTGTTCCTCTCGCTCGTCCTGTAGCTGTGCGCCTACGAGCCATTACATGCATTTCCTGCCACCTGCCAATGTCCGCAGAAGCCTCGATACAACGTACGTTTTATCCACGCCTGCCTGCCTTGCCATGTGTAAGTGACCATGGTATCAGAGTGCGTCAGGTGGTCCCTACTAGTCGACAAGACATGCGTTCTGGGACTGGCACTAAGAATACGCGTCGCCTTATATCCTCCGACGCCGACGATTTACTTTTACTTTAGTCAATCAGCGATAAGCGCCCACTGCTCAATCTGCCACATTTCTCACCCCTTAATTCAAAGGCAGCTAAGTTGCCCCTAATCCGTCACCGTGTATCAAGCTGGCTGAGAACAATTCTGAGATTCTTCTTCGGTGTTTGTTCCGGTCTGCAGCCCTAACCAGAATCAAGAATCAAGGAGCGAGAACCTCTCGTCGTTTCGGTGGCTACGGAACCGTTGGCACATTGCAACCAGTCGTGTTCGATCTGTCTGTTGTCCACACGCTACCGCATGGGCTTTATCTACGGCGTCACGCATCGTACAGGGTTCCCAAATACCTCACGAAGGACACCTGTCCTCGAGTAACTTCCTGCACCTTTCACCGTCAGTTCGTACAGCAACGACAGTCCGTAAGTCGTGTTTATCTGTGTATATGTGAGCTCCCATTGGTGCATATCAACACCTACGACGTTGGAGAGTATGATCGATATTGGTGTCAGGCCGTCCGACCCAGTACCATCCTTGCACGCCACCATCGATAGTACAACATTCCGGCGCTGCATCACGTCCTCGTTTGATACAGTTCTGCAGGGTGCGTTGTACACGCCCCCTTCACATTCCCTCATTCTCATTCTTCCGTGCTATTTCCTTCCTCGAATCAGTCACGAGATCCAGCCATCAGACCTTAGCAAGCCATGCTTCATGCTTCCTCGCTCCTCGTCCGAAGAAACCCGACAGGATGGCGACACTCAGTTAATAATCGAGGTTCAACAGATGAGTGAAAGTATTCACGGAGTAACAAAAGCCGTAACTATTATACGTGCCACGGTAAAGTACCAAACACTGTCAAAACTTGAAGTCTCGCCCGCCTTTGTCCCTTTTGCCGCGGTCGCGATCAGCCTCCATCTTCTGTCGCTTCTTCGCCATTTCTTTCGCGACCATATCCGAGAAGTCCTCGCGGCCCGGGCCTTGACCAGGCACTCCCGCACTCCCGCGCGAGTGTGCGTCGTAACGCTTCCGCAGCTCTTCTTCAGATAATCCCTCAAGCTCGCTCACATCCAGCGAAACCTCTACGCCGCCTGCCTTACGCTGAATGGCGATAAGTAAGGGTCAGTCGGTGATGTAGCCGTGTGGTAGGATCGTACCTTGGTCCCGCGCTCATCCCCAAGCACCGGCACGGACGCACCCACAACACCGCTGATATCGTACCCTCTCTCGGAGCCCATAAGGCCACGGACGTTCGTCTGCTTCTCCGGGAGCACAGAATAGAGCTGCCGGTTGCCGCCTTCATCTCGCACTGGGGCGGCGGATGTCTTCCGCAGCTCGAGGAAGTCAGGTGTCTCCAAACCTGCGGCGACAGTCGAGACGACGGATGCCATACCCGATGGCGTTGCAAGACCTGATGGTGTCTGGATGCCGTCAGCAGGGGCAGTTTCCGAAGATTCATCCTCCTCCTCGTCATCCTCCTCATCAGATTCTTCCTCTTCTTCGTCTACGAAACATCGTCAGGTATTCAACCACATCAAGATTCAACCGACCGGCGCACCTTCTTCTGGCTCAAGTTCTCCCCACAAATTCTTATCGACTGGTTCTCCCATCTACTAGAGCGTTAGCATAGAATGCACATTGAGGAATCGAAATTTATGCACCGCTGTGTCATTTGTCCTCGGTAAAACGCCAAATACATCACCGTATAACGGACGATTGTATTCGTCCAGCGGCGGTTTTCCCCATCCACCAGGATGAAAGCCCCACTGTGCGCTGCAGTAGCAAAGAAAGTCAGCGAACGTTCTGGAGAGCTGCCAAAGACACACACCCCTCGGGAATGGGCGCATTCAATCCCGGTATCCGGAGAGTAGGATAACTTGGAGGAGGACCAAAACGCTGCATACTAATGAGCCACGGTGGTGGGGCAAGCGGTGGAATGGAAAGGGCTTCGACGAGCTCTGGCGAAAGGTCTCCGGGCCGTTTTTCTTTGAGAGAGGTTTCAAACTCTTTGCCCTCGTAATACATTTCACCAAAACTCGTCAAGGGGGGTTTGGTTTGAAATTTGAAGAATGCATCGTGTAACTTCTGATAATCAATGTCAATCTTGCCCATCTTGGGTTGAACACGCTCGCGAGTTTTGGCTTTGAGAGACATATTTGCCTCCTTTTCTTTGATGGCATCACGTTGCGTCGCAATGCCTGTGTCGGCGATGTAGGAAGGAAGTTGAAAGGGCGGTTTCTCGATGCCGCGCTTCCCCTGCAGGTAGTCGCGCTTGGCACTCCAGTGTGCGGGAATAGAAATAGTGTTGCGATAGCACTTGAGGTGGAGAAGAAGTCGCGGATCTGCGGCGGAGACGTCCGTCCACTCTACCACTTCGGGCTTTGCAACTAGTTGCTTGAGCTCTGCAACGGTGAGGCGATTGAGCTTGCGCTGTTTCTTCTTTGAAAGGGGTTTCTTCTCTGCTTCGGCTTCGGAGTCTGTCTCGCCAGCTATTTCATCATCTGAATAGATGACCTCGCCTTTGGACGGGTCCTCGGATGTTACCTATGGAAAAAATCAGACGGCGGGAAGGAAGGGACAGATGGAGGGTTTACGCACTGGTCTATCTTCGGGATCGAACTGAAAGCGGGCAAATACGTCGGAGAAGGCCTCGAGGGCAGCTCCCTTTAAATCCAGCTGCTCAGACACGTACTCGACGGTTTCATACTCTTGGTGATCACCCTCCTTCTTGACCTTTGCTTCTGATGTCCCCTTTTACATCGCGTCGACATTGAGCCAGGGTCCACGGGAACAAGGACAGGAATGACAAACGGACCTGTGCGGCGGCCTTCTTCTGCTTGGCCTTTTGGCGTCTGAGTTGATTCCTTGATTTTGGTTTGTTTGATTCCGATGACGTACCATTGAGACCATTGAGTGTTGGAATGTGTTGGACGGCAACGGACATGTTTCAACTAGCAGACGGGGACGGGACGGGAGAGTTGTGCGTGTGTGTTTGGGTTTTGGAAAGAGCGTGTGAAATGTACGGCCGGGAATATTTCCTCATTTGGAACATCCGCGGCACGGCCTCACTTTGGGGCTTTGCAGCTTGAGTTTGAGGGACTACTGACTCGGCCCCCGATGTTGGGTATGGCCACACCTTCATTTCTCGGAATATCCATAAATCTCAAAGTCATGCAATAGTCATAGGTCTTACAGGTGGTATCGCAACAGGAAAGTCAACAGTTTCTAAACAACTAGTCGCCCGCGGGATCCCTGTCATCGATGCTGATATTCTCGCCCGAGACGTCGTCCGTCCTGGCACCCGAACACTCAACAAGATCGTATCTACGTTTGGCCCTGATGTTTTGAAGGAGGACGGAACGCTTGATCGTCCCAAGCTTGGTTCCATCGTGTTTCAAGATGAAGAGCAGCGGCGAAAACTCAACGCGATCATACACCCCGCAGTGCGTTGGGCTATGGCCTTGAGCATTCTCAAATTCTGGTTACGCGGCGAGAGGGTTTGCGTGTTGGACGTTCCGTTGCTTATAGAGACAAAAATTTACCAATGGGTTGGGCGGGTCATCGTTGTTTACTGGTTCGCTTCGCTCGACTCCGCATATAGCCAGCGCCGCTGATGATATGTTGCGAACAGTTCAGCCGAAATACAGCTACAGCGACTCATGAAGCGGGATGGATCGACCCGCGACGATGCACGCGCGCGATTACTAGCCCAGTTTCCTATCAAAGATAAACTCGAGTATGCTGACGTTGTTCTGGATAATTCGGGAACGCAGGCGGAGCTAGAGGTTCAAGTTGATGAGTTTGCGCGGCGACTGTATCTTGAACGAGGCTGGTCTTGGCGTATTAAATGGTTGATCCCACCCCTTGGGCTGCTTTCCGCCATATGGACATTGTTTTGGAGACGTGTGAAGCGCACTCGGAGGACAAGGCGAAAGGGAGAACAAGGCCGAGAGTAGTAGGATTAGTGTAGTGTAGTGTCCTGTGCTGTCCTGTGCCCTCGTAAACTCAGTATTATCTCGACTCGTATCATGTAAACCTTTGCGTCACCGCAACCCTCCACTTGCCTCCCGCATCGCCTTTCCTTCTCCCTTTCCCTCTCTTCTACCCACCTAATGGCATCTTCTCCAGATAGCCAGGCTTTGACAAGAACATACCGGCCTTCTCCAGTTTTGAACAAGGCAACGCGCCAAATGGTCCCTCCATTTGTACAGAAGTTATACGAGTTCGTTCGAATCGATGACCTTTCCCTCTCAACATCACATTTATTCTTCTCCTCCTTTAGGTTGGTGAACGCCCCAAGCACTGACCAACTCATACGATGGTCTGACGCTGGAGACTCCTTTTTCGGTCCGTCTCAGATTGCCACAACCTCCCCTCTCTCATGGTCCAATATTCCTTCCTAGTCTTTGAGCACGAGCGCTTTGCAAATGATGTCCTTCCACGATTTTTCAAGCACCGGAATTTCTCTTCCTTCGTCCGACAACTGAACATGTATGGGTTTCATAAGATACCCCACCTCCAGCAGGGCGTCTTGAAGAGTGATACCGAAACAGAGTTTTGGAACTTTGAGCACCCTAATTTTCACCGAGGACAACCTGACCTTCTCTGTCTGGTCACGCGGAAGAATAGCAGAGGTGGTAGTCAACAGAATACCGATCTGGCCGATGGCGATGTTCCCCTTCCAGGCCAGGGTAGTACTCAACTCCTTGACGTCAACTCCATTGTCGGCGGTATCACTGCCATCAAGCGCCACCAGCAAGCTATCTCTGTCGATCTTAACGAACTCAAGACCTCCAATCAACAACTCTGGCAGGAAGCCTTGGCCGCCCGCGAGAGGTACAAGAGTCAACAGGATACTATCAACCGGATCCTCAAGTTTTTGGCCAGTGTCTTTGGGCGCGCAACTGGTCACGACGGGAAGGACGTCGACGGCCACGGTGCATCGACACCCCTGGTTGTCCGCCGTGGTCAACGCCTCCTCATCGGAAATGGCATTGAGAGTAACAAGCCCAAGGGCGTAGAGGTCGTAGAAGTGGAGGATGATGACGATAAGAGCATACAAGACGCTGTACTCGCTGACGAACAACCAGGGACACCACGTAAGTGCTGTTTCCCTTTCGTATCACTGCTCACCCTTCGCTATCAGTCCCTTTTGCCCAGATTGACTCTTCCATCAAGTCCCCGAGTGTTACGTCATCTCCACCATTTGGTCCCTCCACACCATCTTTATCATCGGGGGCATACTTTCATGATCGCGCTTCGGGGACGCCCATGGCCCCTACGTTGGCCAAGATTCCACCAAATTCTACTATCCCAACTCCAACACCGTCCTCAGTTGGCAATCATTCTGCGCTCGAATTGCACCGACCACAATCCGTTCACAATACGTCGTCACCCCCACCGACCCAGGACCAAATCATGCAAGCCGCCTTCCAGCAGCTGATGCAATCTCCTGGCCAGGTGCAACGTCTTCTGCAGCTCCTCTCTTCCGGTTCCACAAATGTTCCCACGCCGATCTCAACTCCCATTACTGGGGCTGCGCAATCTGGCTCATGGACGCCGCCTGCATCACTGGATCTTCCCCAGCTTGCGCAACTCGCTTTATACGAGAACAGCATTGGCGGGGCTAGCAATAACGTGCTCACGTTCGACAATGAGGACGCCATCGGCCCTAGCACGACCCAGCTTGCAGATGATGAGGCGCGCCTTGCGCGCTCGTACCATGATGCAGGCGAGATCGATGCGGACGTGGACGCGCTGCAGGCTAACATCAATGCGCTGATCGCAAACATGGGTCTCGACTCCGCGGCACTCGCTACCACATCCGCTGACTTCACACATCCGCAGCCACAACTTCTATCGTCGGAGGAGATGCCGCCTGCGCACTCAGCAACTGACTTCGATTTTGAAGCGTTCCTGACTGCTTTCGCGAACGCGCAGGACGGCGAGGGTGGGACTACCAATGTAAATGACAAAACATCTATATCGGGATCAGCGCCTGGGTCTGTTTCCGCATCGGGGATAGGTATGGAGGCAACGAACGTATTCTCAGAGCAACCAGTCATCGTGGGACGCAAGAGGACGGCGGACGTCGCGGAGCTCGCGTTGCCAGAACCATCGACCCCCACACCCTCGCGCGGCGCAGCGGCAGCGAGGACAGATGCCGCCGTGGAGGAGGCACCACGCGCGAAGCGGAATAAAAGTAGGGCGTGATAAAGAGATATCTTCCCTTCTCTCAGTTCCCGCGTCCTCCTTGCATATCCAGATTTGTCGGGTGTTGCTTTTGTGGCGTCGGCACCGTTGTTACTTCAGGCATCCACATCAACGTCTCGAACACGACTTAGGGGGTATCTATCGATGCTACAGTCGCATCATTGGCGAACGCATCGAACATTATTCATCACGAGTCTATATCGTTGGAACGGGTCCTGGTAGCGGGGCGGGGGGGTTCAAAAGGTCTATTTTTTTGCTAACCAGACCTCGGTTGCAGTTCCTGTTGTACGTACCTGTACCTTGCTGTGTATCTCGGTCGCACATACTGTACAAGCAATAGTCACCACGATTAGCATTCTTTGGCAGCCCTTGGACGTGACGTCCATGCGCTTCCATAACTGGTAAGTGTCGTGGAGGTCTTAGTTTTCATCACGCATTGGAAAACATTCCAGGAAGATTAAGAAGTAACGACAGGACAGGGCAGGTATCTGTAGTGTAGAAGTAGGAGAAAACTAAAACCAGATGAGCAAAAAAGGAAAGCTCCGGGAAGTATGCAACAGAAAAACAGGGCTAGGAAGGGGTGGGCACGCATAGATGATCATATATTCAATTCGACCAGTGCGAAAAGCCAGAGGCGGAGAATGCGTACGAATGGGGACAGAAGCCAGTCAGAATATAGAGAAAAGAAGAAGGTAAATAATATTACTTAAACGAGTGTGTTCCTGCAGGTAGAAACAAGTAGATAGATAGCCGAAAGGAACTAGGAGTTAAAAACCCGTCATTGGCCGAGAGGGACCTTTGGTGGACGTGGGGGTGGAGATGTCGGTGAAGACGGCCCTAGACCGTTTGTGCTCGCATCGACGCCTGCATCTACAGTACGCGAGATCGATTCCCAACCGACCGTGAACGGCGACACTGGGCCCAGCGTGTCGTCGTCACCGAGGACTAGTTCGCCTGCTCCATGAGTCGTCACGGACGGCGGGATTGATGCCATTGCAGTCGTCATTCCAGTTGGGGTTGCAGATAATTGGCCATTTGCCAGCTCGTCTTGTAACCGCGCGTTTTCCTCAGCCGTCTCCTGGATGTATGACGCTGGTGGGCGGGGTAAAAGTGGTGGAGGGGTCTGCGGCGGGGTCGAGGCTGGTATCGCCACCTGTCTCTGGTCTCGCGAAAGGGGAAGTTCGGTCCGCGTTGGGGAGAGCTTCCCCGGGGATGGCTTAGCTCTCGGGGACGAATGATATTCCTGTTGACCCTGGGGAGAAATGAGAGGCGGCGGTGCCGGCTGCTCTTCAGAATCGAACTTTGCCTTCAGTAGCGCCTTCTCCTCTGCTGCGCTCAGCATACGCGATAGGCCATGTTGTGTGGGGTTAGGAGGAGGCACAGGAGGGGAGCGTGCACGTAGATGTGGCGGAAGTCCGGATTGTGCAACTGGAGGTGTGGGATGCCACGGTGGTGGAAGTCCGCCGTCCGCCGTTTCCCCGAGTGGACCAGATCCATTGACGCCTGGGTAGTGTGTTCCCGTTGCAGTGTAATAATCTGCTGGTGGGCTGGTGGTAGGACTCGCCGGTGGAGGCGACATTACCAACTGCTGCCCGGTGGCTGCAGCGGCACGCTCGCGTGCCTCAAAGGCGAGGCGGTACCGCTCTTTCTCCGACATTTCTTCTGTTTGTGAAAACTCCGGGCTCGGGACCCACGGAGGTGGGAGTTCATCAGGAGCAGGACCGGAGGGGTTGTCAAGCTCATTACTAGAATAGGGTCCTACAGATGAGTCATGGGGCAAGCTAGAAGACCCGGAGGGCATGATGCCATCTGGGGAACCAAAGTTGACCTCTTGATGTCGTTGAACAGCTCTCGTCGCATCATGGTAGCGTCTCAGCATCTCCTTCTCTTCTGTGGCTGAAAGAAGACGGGAGGATGTGGGGGTTTGTGATGCTGGAGGCGGCACAGGTGGGGATGGAGCGACGGGAGTCCCCCAGCTAGGCTTGTTGACAGATGCCATTGCGTGCGAGTACAGAGCTGCGCCAGCTGATTTGACAGGCGGACGTCCTGGGGTGACGCCTTGTTGAACACTGCGAGAGGAGTCACGTGATGCCATCCGACCATGGGCCGCCCGGCCACTTTCGTTTAAGTCTTGTGCGAAACCCTGCATAATGCGAGCATTGTTCTGTGCCTGGGTAAAAAGGCGGATTTTCTCCTCTTCAGCGGTGGCCCATCGTGTAGTATCCACCTGTGGTGCAGCTGAATGGGTAGACGATTCTGGGCTACCACTCGGATATCCGTTTGCCGACTGCAGCAGTTGATTAGTGGGACACGTCCAAGAATCGGCTATGACCGTGGAGACGCACTCGAACACTCTCAGCGCGGTCCAAACCACCTTGTACGCGCTCCACTCTCGCTTTCGCATCCTGATATAATTTAGTCTTCTCCTCGTCTGCAGTAGGCCACGCTTGCTGCGGCAGTACCTGGGTCCTGGAAGGTGTCTCTGTGGGACCAGGTGTATTTGTGTGTGGGATGTCCTCAGGAATTTCGTTATCCGTCATATTGGTGATTGTGAAACGATTAGATGCGGGGACCGCGCTACCAGTTCGAGAGCGCCGCCTCGGTGAGGAACTGTTGGGCTCGGATTGGGATTGAGCCTGCTGATCGTCACCCTCTGAACTTGGCCGTGCAACGATGCCCATCTCATCCGCGGGCGCGGACGGCCCTGGGATACCGGGTACAGTACTTGTTAGTCGTGGATCCTTTGCATGACCTTGCAATGGTGCATGTGGGTAGGTAGTAGCGGTAACAGTCGCCGCTTGGTTGACGCCTGGGGTTGTGCGTGGACGTGTACTCGTGGTTGTCGTGGAGTTCATGGGTATCGTGGGCATGGGCTGTTGAAGACTCAAGCTTGGGGCAATCCCGATACGACTGGATGGACGGAATCAGGTTTAGGCTGGAGACGGTGTGCTGAAAGGCCACGTACCGAACCGCTTCTGTAGATACGTATCTGAACGTCCAGAACGTGAGGGGGATAACAGGCAGGAAGGACTCGCGCGGGCTCACCGTGGCCAATTAGAGACAATAACCGGAAGCTCCATGATCAGGGGTTTACCGGTACCCATCAACGCTTTGACGACGAGCACATAGGTAATATCGATGTGTCTCGCGGACGTGAGTGTCGTCGTGGTATGAGTTTGTGGAACCACCACTGAGAGCTCTGAGCGATGGACTTGTCCGCTGTGCATCGTCATGTTGACGAGAACTTTCTGTTCGCCAATAATATTGATTTTGACCTGAGGCGCGCCACTTTTCCCAGCAACGTGTGGTCCAGCGCGGAAAATAGTCGTTTCCTTGAGCGTAAACTCGAAACCACGTAAAATGGTGGTGTGCGTATTGTCGGAGCGGATAGTCGCATGCACCAAGACGCGATCACCCGGGCCATAGCAATTTTGTGACCGGTCAACCATGAGCATTACAGCATCTTGGGTGAGATGTCGTGATTCGTGTTGTTGGAATACTGGCCAAGTGGAATGAAGTTCGTGTTTGTCGATGACAATTGGGGTAGAGGAGGAAAGAATGATTGGCTTGTTGCGCCGGAAGAATCCGCTAAAGAACAGCAGTTAGGAAGAGGCTTGGACTCGGAGGCCAATTATGGACACGAAAGGAAATACGTACGACTTTCCTTGAATGCACACTCGGCCCACAAGCTCATACTTGATACCGGCTTGGGAGTACAGGAGATCAGGTCAGCGCGGATAGGGTGTGGTGATGGGACGTACCGCCGGTTTCGAGTGCGAGAGTTGGTGGAATAGATTCCGGTATTCGTATGTAGAAGGGGATATCTTGCTGATAGGAGAGCGAGGACTAAGATGTAGTGAGAGGAGGGTAGAAATATGAGGGCATACGCTGTGCAACATGCTGTATTCTTCGCTAGACTGCCAGAGATTGATGGGGCTCTGGCCGACGAAGTCGTAGTACGCGTTTGGAGGAACACCAGGAAGGGTCTCAATCTTTCGAAGTTCTACGCGAACATACTTGGCCTTAACACCTTGAGGACCCAAACGAACCTCGATGGCCTAATTGAAGTGTCAAAGAACTAAGAGGGGAAGATGAGATGACGGTAGGCGAAACTAACCCCTTTTACGGCGGCTTGAGGCCGATCGGGAGCCCCTGGAGGAATACCTGGGTATCCTATCATGATAGATGTAGGAGAGGACACTTGGGAGCATCAGAGATTAGGAGCTGACCTTGGACAAAATCGATGTTTGGCGGGGGGCGGAGTGTTCTGTAGGATAAGGTGAGCTCAGTAAAGTGGAATATTAGAAGCGATGCGAACAGTTTCGCCTGGGACATGGGTTACGGAAAGGCAAATGAAGAAGTTGGGGAGAGAGAAAAGCAATGGAAGGAAGGGGAAAGGAAAGGAAGAAACCACTGATTAGCGCCCAACGAACGCTGACCTAAGCAAATATCCGCAAGTGCAAGTGAGTGTGTGGCTCTCTCCCGGCCCGGCCCGGTCAGGCCACCTCTCATACGATATAGTACGACCGAAGGCTACGATATTCATTCATCAAGTGGTGGGCCCCTCAACTAAATCCGAACAGGCTCAATATGGCGTTCCTCGAACTATCCAGATGATTTTCATAACCTTGGTGATTAAATTCGATTCGAAGAGGAAAATGCGAACCGACCGATGAAGCGGAACCGAGTAGGTACCACAGGGCAAATACACAGTGCATCCCTGTTTGATCCGCCTCGCTGTCATGTCATGCTTGAACCATACCTGGACACCATGTGGTGTTGGGAAATCGACAAGATTCATTTGACGAAAGGATCAATAGCAGTGGAGGTATGAAATTGATTTATAAGTAATCTATGTGATGCGAAGGTTTGCTCTAGGTGGCCATTGCGTTGAAAGCTCCAGGGAATCAGATTTAGAAGATGGGAGGGTCGAAGAGACAAGGCAAGTCGAGGACTGGCCCGGAGACTCAGACATATCTTCCGAACCACGGAATCAGAGACTGGGCAATGGTATAACTGAACACGAGCTTTGGGCCCACGACCAAGATCTGTGTAACTGGTCAGTACCGAAAAATATGCAGCATGAGTGGGTAATTGTTCGTCATACTTTGGGCGTGAGTCCCTTGAAGAGTGCCATGGCGCCCTCATCTCTCACCAGGTCGCGCACAATTGTCACTCCGCGCGTCTTGTGTTCGAAATTCGCGTTTTGGATGCGCGTTTTGATCGTGTCGAGAGGTGCTGCAACCGTGATAGACGCAACAGCCCCCGCTACGGAGGAGACAAAGTTCTGTGTCCATGTCGCCTTACTATAGTCTGAAACGCCGAGGACATAGTCCTTCGTGACTGCGCTTGCACCAAAAAGCTGCCCGATCGCTCGTCAGTGCGGGAGAACAGACAGAAGCTGTGGAGGGAGAGGACAACGTACCGCGAAGGAACCTGGGGCATTGCGTGCAACCGTCCAACCCCAGCCCCGGTACAGTGTTGTTCCTTCCTCGATGAAGATCCGGACGACACCACGGCCGCGAAACGCGTCAGGGTTGACCTGGCGCTTGATCTTGAGGGCGTCAAGTGGGAGGAGGACTACCTCGCCAATACCCGTCAGGCTGCCTGCAGTCGCCTGCATCATCAATTTGCCCTTCCGTTCGCCGAACGCATTCGTAAAGTTCGTCCGGTAGTTCCGCACAAGGACGTCATTGATCCATGGTTGGCCACCAAATTTGTAGATCCGTTGTGAGACTTTGTAACCCGCGGCATACCCAAGACCAGGGAAGAGCGAGAACAGCTTGCGTCCCAAGGGAGCTGTGGAGTACTCACGGAAAATGACTGGGGATAGTGTGTGGAGTGAGACCTACTAAATCAAGTCATCGACGTCCAAACAAGAAGTAAGACGATGGGCTACCTTGACTTTGTTGCTCATAAGACGTTTTGCGATCGTGTCGACCGGGTGGAAGATGAGTAGTTCAGCGATTCCTATAATTGCCAGAATGCAGAAGTGAGTGAGCCCGCAGTCTACACTTGCTTCCTTCGACCAGAAAAAATTGTGACTGAACACATACCGGAGGTACCAGATCCAAGGATTCGCGCCGTACCGGATTCTTTTCCCTTGACAGCGAATGTGGGGGACATCCTGATCGGCTTTTGGTAGGGTTTGGGGGCCTTGGATGAGGATGACGATGTGACTTTCAAGGGTGGTATTTTTTCGGCCCGGCATGTGACGGACATTATGTAAACAGTCGTTTTGCTGGCTCGCTGTTCCGAGTCGCTCATCCAGCCCAAGGGGGTCTCGGGCCGGGATTCCGGGACCGGGGGTTGGTTAGTTAGTCCGTCCCTCAACCATGGTATGAAAAAAACCGACCCCTACAAATAAGGAAATATGAAGTCACATGGTGCTGCTTATGGTCAAACCATGGCATAACTATTCAGCCAAATGGTTTCTGACTCGCGCCCATTGTCGATCATCAAAGTGCCAAGTGTCATACATCTGGAGTTGCGTTGGAGGCACGCGTGCCACGCGCCCATCACCGATCATCAAAGCAGCTTGGGCTTAAGCTTGTGTTGGAGGCACAAGCGGTGGGGCCTCTTAGAGGCAGGCAACGAGAAGTTACAAGGAAATATATATGCGAGTCAGTAGCTT
>QFFA01005039.1:18385-33134 GCA_003316565.1 Russula foetens | reverse complement strand
TCATACAAACCCCCGTCGACTTTCGGCGCAACGGTTGTCCCAACTGCGAAGACATCATGCAGGTAAGGCAAAACCAAAACTCGCCTTTTGAAATGGCTTAAACTGTGAAAAAAAAAAGATGAAAGGCTCGCCGGATCGCATCCAGGCTTGTACGACGACGCACTTTGACGGGTCCATCGCCGTCGTCGATCCGGAGAAGAGCTGGGTGGCGCGGTGGCAGCGAACGAGTGCGTCCTTTGTTTTTTTTTTGTGTGTGTACGATTTTGATAGGTGGGTGTTTCTGATCCGCGACGAGGTTAGATAAATACGTGCGCGGGGTGTACGCCATCACCGTGAAGGGCCGTATTCCCGAGGACGTCGAGCAGGAGCTCGAGTCGCAGGGTATCAAATACCGTCCACGCGACCAGACGGAGGTCGATTGACGAACAGATGGGGCACATTCTAGTCTACTTTACGGATTTCGGCCATCCCACTTTCGTCGTTTTCAATATTCGCTGTTCTATCACTTTGGTTCAAGTGGGTGATGTGCACTTTTGCATTTCTGTATTATACGCCTAAATCGTCACATTCAATCGAGCAATACGGATAACAGACGTGTGTAGGTAATCAGCGTGCGGATAAAGTGGTGCATGTGTCTAAAACTGAGCCACCTGGTATGTAAGTGGAGGATGGAAGACAGGTGCCACCTCACATCCTCCCCGCTCGTACACCCTTTTTTCTTCTCCTTCTATTTGGACTATTCTATTGGAGTTCTTCAATAACCTTGTCGTACATGTGCGCCATGTGCGAGCTACGCATATCCGAGTCGGTCACGTCGGAGTTGAGGAGGGAGAAGTAGGTAGAGACCCGCACCTGATCATGTCGCGCGCAAAGATAATCTGCGTGAACACCTTCTGGACGTCCAGTACCTCGAACAGACGGATGCCATCCTCTTCCCGCTGAGCGCGCAGTGCCTCCATCGGGCTGTAACGACCCTCCGCAGGCGGTGGCGCCGCGTACGACACGTCCGAGTCGCGCACGGCCCACAAGACGCGTCCAGGCGGGTAGAGGTTATGCAGCGGCATGTTCGCCTCGAGCGTCTTGCGGATGGACAGAAACTGCGAATGTTACGTGAGCACAAATTGCGAGAGGTCGGAGAGGGAGAGCACGCACCCAGATCGGATCGTCGCGAGACCCAAAGCCCATTTTGTGTCGGAGCGCTCGGCGGGTGATGCCGGTGTGGCCCTCCGGACGGCCCTCCACCTCTGCTTTGCAGAGCCACACGGCGGCGCGGGACATGTCGCGCAGGGCGCCAAGGGAGAGGCGCGAGACGAGGTCGTGGGAGTACACAAAAGATGTGATCAGATTTTTGGAGAGCTCGCACAAGTGCGCGTCGTACGCGGCTCTGGGGATGAAAACGTAAGCGTCACGCGTGCCCAGTTGGGCGGCTTATTTCACTTACGGTGGGGCGAAGCAATAGACGGAGACGCGCCTGCCCACGGGAAGGCCGCTGGAGCGCGTAGTGAGACAGGTCTTGGGGTCGGCCCATTTCTGCAGTTAAAGAGGGGCAGGTTGGTACGTGGTTGTTTCAATCATTGCGCGCGTTCACGTGCGACCGGTCTAAACGGAATGGACGCACCAAGCCAAGGACGCCCGCGACACCAGCACCAAGACTATGACCGCACATGACCAATTCTACGAAATCAGACTGGCACCGACTCGCAAGAGTATAGGAAAAGAGAGACACTTGCCGTAGCCCGGGTTACGAGATAAGGCCTCTTCCACGGAGGTGAAGACAGGTCGGCCAGGCGCACCCATCGCAAGGGACATTTTGAGGATACCGCCGTGGACCAGGTAGCGGTGCGTTTCTTCGAACGACCTGACGGACCTGAACGAGGCGCTACGAATCTTCCGGCGAGTGGTGGGTACACGCAGCGTCAGACCATCCCCGGATGGCATTGACCCCGGCACCCCAAAATCCTCTAAGATCTCCGCCTCCCCCTTCGCGTTGGCGTCTCCTATCGATGCATTGGCACCACCGTTATCGTCCTCGCCCTCGGAAATGTCTTCCTCGTCATCGTCGGCGCTCTCATATGCAGGCTCGAATTCCTCGGGCTCACATGTGAGGTCGACCGCGACCTCGTTGAGGGTCATAGTGCCCCGGAAGACAAGCACGATCTGCTGCCTCGAGTGATCTGTGAGGACCCAGAAGCGCGGCATGCGCGCTTCGTCACCGATCACTGCCGTCACGTCCGTCTCGCGCCTGCCACCGCTCGCGTAGTGCAAGAAAATATCGTGGTCATGCCGTCCGAGCAACATGGACCACCAAGGAAATGTCCGGCCAGAAGTCTCTTTTGGAGCCTTTTCCGACTCGCCAACAGCTTTCTCAAGCGTCGCCTTTTCGGTTGCTTTGCTGTTTATCGTGTTCATCGGAGGTGCTGGGGGGACACCGAAGAAAAGAAGCGATGCGCCGCCATACCCTGCGAGGCACATCTTCGAAAGCCGACGGAGTGTGAGCCTGAGGTCGTTGTTGCACGCGTGGCGCTGGTGGGGCGGAGAGGTCGGGCCAGTCGGTGGGTGGGATACACTGTCGGACCCGCTAGTCTCTTCCGTGATGTCAGCAGTGAGAAGTTGGCCGTTGATGTCTGGAATCGAAATGTCCGCGGTGACATTGATAATGGAGTTGTTTCGTAGCCGCTGACGTGTAGGAATTGGGTCCTCGCGGGGGATCTCGCTCAGGTATTTGGACCACTTGACAACTTGCCAGTCATAAGTGACTCCCTGAAGGGTGCCCCAGGCAAGAAGAGCACGAGCAGCCTCTCCGACGCCAAAGTGTTCCTCGGGGAGGTGCTCACCCAGCTCTGGGTTATTCCAGTCGTTACGCATGAGATTAACGAAAGACGCTATGGAAAACGACGTTTCTTGGCTCCCCGGGAAGAGGGAAGAGAGGGCATCGATAGAGCTGTAGGCTGCAATGAGGGATGCCGACGTGAGACTCTCTCCGATGAAGATGGGGATGAGGGCGAGCTGCTCGACCGCTGTGAGGGCAATGAGGGAGGCACGATTGAGGGCGACGCTGGCACCGAGTTGTTCTCCGAAGGTAGCGTCGAGGGCTGCGCCTGCTGCTCCTACCGCAGTTGATACTACACTGCGGGTGACGCTGAACTACGGAATGCCCGAACTCGGAGGTGAGCATAGGGTGGGCGTGGAAGACGATGAGGGGAGTTGACGTACGGCCAACTTTGTGGAGGCTTTGGCCGAACCGAAACCGACGGTGCTCGCTGCAGTGGCAGCATCGAGCCCAAATCTGCCATATTTGTCGAGAAAGGCATTGACGGTGTTCATATTCATCGAAGGGACATCCAAAGCACAGTTTGATTTCGAGGCATGGCTGCCCTTTGAGGAGAGATGACCCAACCCGATTGTGGGAAATGACCCACTCTAAAGTACGAATCCGGGGCGTCACTTTCTTTCTCAGAGGCGACCGACTCGACGTTTCGCAAACGCTTAGTGATCCTATCGATCATGCAAAATACCGACGGAAATCAACCGCCTCTTTCTATTGCGTAGGTGTCTCCAGCAGTTTTAATGCTTCCTCCTTTTTCATCTGCACCCAGCATGATCTCCGACTTTTTTCATCCACAAGTTGGGGGGGTCGAGAACCACATCTACATGCTTGGCGCTTCTCTCATCCGCAGAGGTCATAAGGTAGTCATGTCCGTGGCCCAATCTCCTCTTCCGTTTTAACCCGCTTTTAGGTCATAGTCATCACTCACAGCTATCCGCCAGACCGTGCAGGCGTACGCTGGCTTATCCCGGGATTGAAAGTCTATCACATACCATTTCCGACCCTTGTTTCATCCGCTACGCTACCAAACTTCCTCACCTTCTTGCCCTATTTCCGCACCATCATCCTTCGCGAGCGTATCACCCTTATCCATTCGCATGCAAGTTTATCGTCCCTCGGACATGAGGGTGTCCTGCACGCACATCTACTTGGCGTCCGCACAGTTTTCACCGATCATAGCTTGTTCGGCTTTGCTGATGCAGCCAGCATTCTGACAAACAAGCTCTTAGAGGGAATGCTCCGGAACGTTGACGCTGCCATATGCGTTTCGTATATAGGGTAAGAGCCCAGCTCCCCAGCTTTTTGTTCGGAAGCTCGATTTTTCTCGGCCCTCCTAGACGTGAGAATACAGTGCTACGCTCCAACCTCCCGCCGACCTCAGTTTACGTTATCCCCAATGCAATAGTTGCGGACCATTTTCATCCTCCAAGTTCCAGACCTCCCACAGACACCAGTCCGTACTCACGTTTATGTCCGCTTACGAGCACTTACAGTGACTCCCATACGCATGTGGCCTGTACAGTTACCATCGTCGTCATTTCACGTCTCGCCTACAGAAAGGGGGTTGATCTCCTCGTGGCGATCGCACCACGTATATGCGCCGCATTTCCTAACGTCCGTTTCGTCGTCGGTGTGTATTTTTGTGCTTTCATGTGATTTCTCCCATTACGGCATAATCTCATATCTTCTTGCATCAGGTGGCGACGGACCCAAGATGGTTGACCTCCTCCAAATGCGGGAGACCCACTTCTTGCAAGATCGGATCACTCTGCTCGGCCCTGTGGCCCACAGGGACGTGCCTTCTGTAAGGGTTTATCATATTGATATCATGTTGAAGTTCAAACTCGCCACTCCGCAGGTTCTTCAACAGGGCTCTATCTTTCTCAATACTTCCCTCACGGAGGCTTTCGGTATTGCGATACTTGAAGCCGCGTGTGCCGGCTTGTATGTTGTATCCACTCGAGTCGGTGGGGTGCCCGAGATCCTTCCAGAGGATATGATCTCGTTCGCCTCTCCCACAGCAGATGGTGCTTCTCTGGCCTCTTTTGAAGTATCTTTAACTAATAGTCACTTAGACGTATTTCGCGCCACGTCAGAAGCAATAGCACATATTGCACAAGGGGAACACGATCCACATCGTGCGCACCAAAGAATTCGCGGGTTTTATGACTGGGCAAGGGTGGCGGAACGTACTGAGGTCGTCTATCGTGGAGTACTTGAGACACCCCCATATCCACTGTGGACTCGAATTCAACGGTACGCCTTTGTCCATGTCTTCATTGTCAAGGTTCGGAGACGTTGACATACACCAGAACTATGGGCTTGGGTCCATTCGTAGGTCCGATCTACACCATAATCCTCATTGTCGATTGTTTGTTCTTCGCATTCCTCGAGTGGTGGATGCCCCGTGAGAGTATCGACTATGTCGATGTGAAATGGGATACGAGACGCTTTGAAACGGTAGGCTGTCCGACCATTTGCCATGACCCGGAGAAGTTGATGCTTGACCTGGCCTAGATCACTGGACAGAGCAGCACCTAAGAGCTGCTCGCGATAACTCCATGGGTCAAGCTTTACGAGAATTTGAGCGGCATCTCTGATGTTGGGTCGCCTGGTCCGGAGCAGGTACCTGTGTGGCGAGCTCGACTCCCTATGAATGCTGGGGCCTGGGGCCCTGACGGCATGTTGCACCGCGCCTCCAACTCGCTGAGCTACCCAGCACCTCCGACTGGACTTCTTTGCCTAGTGTGGTGGGCATCCAGAATATGAAACTTGATGCGACAACGATGGACTAATTCTTCCGTGTACCTCAATCATTCGATTTGTATACAAGAAGTTCGGCTGCCATCAATACTGCCTCCACTTCGCGTGTTCCGGACCAATTTTTGACTCCTTTGGGGCCCGCTATCAATGCCCGCCCGTGATTTCCGGGTCCCGGGTAGGCCATTCTGTGGATGGAGAATTTTTTGTTTTCCGTGATAAGATTATCGGCATTGGCCTGTCCGGATGTTTTTACTGCCTAAAATGGATATTCTTCAAGGTCGGAACTGTGGTGGGGCATTCGTGAATGCCTCAGGCGCCTTTGCGATAAGGTTGACGTGGATCCATGCTATTGGGATGTGACCTGTCTGACCGAGAGTTATGTTGTAGAGGCGCAATTTCGACTTTTTTTGTGATTGAATTGTGGCATCAATCTACTGATTCGAAGCCTCTTTTGGTGGACTCACTGCTGCTGGACCAGGTATCCGAGTTCCTAGGTGTGTCCCCATGCCTTAATTTATCTATCTTGGAGGACAATCCCGGAAACAGTTCGGAGAACCTAATCATCTACCTAATACCACGAACACAGTCCCTTGGAGACACGCCCTGGTAGCATTGATCCTGACTGTGAATGTATACATTCTAAAACAGCTCGACGGTGCTTCTGTGACAGGGCTGATGAATCTGTATTGGCGCATCTGGAAGGAGGACTGGAACTTGACGCTGAAGTTGTCACGGACTATTTGCAATTTGCATCGCGACCTCATTGACATCTCGTTACGAGTCCTCCCATACGTCGTTCTTTGCGCAATGAGAGCGGGTTGTTCAACGCAGGGTGGGGATATGTGCCAATGCATGTCAAAGATACTCTGACATCACAACACGGAACATCGTCGTTTTCAACTCAACAAGCATCACTGAATGAAAATCAGAAGGGAGAGATGTATCACAACATCAGTAGTTATACTGTAATTCATTATACAGTAATTCGATTCGTCAAGTGTCTATCGACGTGGCAATTAACAGAGTAGAGTAGCCATCCTCGAACTTGGGACCTTCCGGACCGGACGTGAACGTGCATGAATCATTGCGTGTCAATCGATGATCGTCCAAGTGTCGAACGATTTCCTCCTCTCCCCACCACGGTGTAGTACTCGGATTGAGCCTTCATCTGCATGGCATCTCCAGAGCCCAGCTACTACCTCGGTGTCGACGTTGGCACTGGTTCGGCGCGCGCAGCGCTCGTCAATGCCGACGGCACCGTTGTTGCATCCGCATCACAGGACACGAAGACATGGCGGGATCCGACCGACCATCGTATCTTCGAGCAGTCTACCACTGATGTTTGGAAGAGTATCTGCGGCGCAGTGAGGCAGGTGATTGCGCAGTCAGGGGCCTCGCCCAAGCACGTCAAAGGCATTGGCTTCGACGCGACTTGCTCGCTTGCGGTGACCAACTGGGAGGGAGAGCCGATCACCGTCACTCGTGGCGCGCAGCTCGGGGAACTCGGAGAACGCAACATCGTGCTATGGGCGGATCACCGCGCCGAGAAAGAAGCCGACCTCATCAATGCCACAGGCTCATCCGTGCTGGATTATGTCGGAGGGGCCATCAGCGTACGTATTACGTCCTTTCACACATGCCAGGAAGAGACCACCCATAGTCCTCGCGCACTGACTTGAGGGACGGGGATTTTACTTCGAACCGATTTTTTTTTCGCTTTCAGCTCGAGATGGAGATCCCGAAGATACTCTGGCTGAAGCGTCTCATGGCAGCCGACCTCTTCGAACGCTGCCAATTCTTCGACCTGCCCGATTTCCTGACGTACCGCGCGACGGGCGCGCGGACGCGCTCGCTCTGCTCGCTCACGTGCAAGTGCACGTACGTGCCCGGGAACGGCTGGGACCGCGCGTTCATGTCGCAGATCGGGCTCGACGCCTTTGTGCAGAACGAGTTTGCAGCGCTGGGGACGGACGTGTTGACCGCCGGGAAACCGGTCGGCGATGGGCTGACGACGCGCGCTGCAGCGGAGCTCGGTTTGGAGCCTGGTACGCCCGTCGGGAGCGGTGTCATCGATGCGTGCGCGCTTTTTTTTTGCCTTTCACCTTCCACCCTTTTTTTTTCTTTTCCAAATTTCTGTCGATGATATTAGCTGACTTTTGGGGTAGTTACGCTGGGTGGTTGGGAACGATTGCTGCGCGATATGAGGAGGAGGGAGAGGTCTCTCCAGCCGTATCATTGCACGAGTCTAGCAACAGATTGGCTGCCGTTGCTGGAACGAGCACTTGTCATCTCGTCCAGGTACTGCAACTGTAGTCGTCTGATCCCCGTTTTTATTCACTCCCCACCGTAGAGCAAGGAAGGCGTTTTTGTTGGAGGCGTTTGGGGCCCATACAAAGCAAGTCAATTTTACAGCGGACTTTTTATTTTGTTCCTTGTATCTGACAACGACTAGGACGCGGTCTTCCCTGGTTGGTGGATGAATGAAGGTGGACAATCTTCTACAGGGCAGGTATGTCCTTGTGACTGACTTCTTAGGCGTTCTGTTGAGGGCTGTGTGTAGCTCATAGAGTTTATCATTTCTACTCACCCGGCTCATCAAGAGCTCGAAAATATTTCAAAAGATCAAAACAAGAACATTCATGAAGGTTTGTGGCGGTTTTGTGTCTTTCTAGCTTCCTTGATACTCCGTTGGCTTAGTCTTGCGCGAAACACTCGAACGCATCTGCAAAGATGAAGGTGCAGAATCGTGGACGGAAGTGATCGCGCACATGCACTTTTACCCGGATTTGCATGGTTTGTTCAATAGACGCCCCCCAAGCGAATCTCACTTGACTACCATATTTTCTGAAGGCAACCGGTCTCCCATTGCGGACCCACGTATGCGCGGATCTATGACGGGGCTTACCCTTGTCGGTTCTCTCCTCGCCAAGGCGGGGCCTTCCCTCGTACTCGGATACTCATGCACGTTCTAGGACTCTTCGCTGCACGATCTCGCGCGCAAATACGCGCTCACCCTCGAGGCGATCGCACTTCAGACGCGACACATCGTCGACAAGCTGAACGACGCTGGACACTGCATCCGCGCGCTGTACCTCTCCGGGTCGCAGACGCAGAACGCGGCACTCATGCGCCTGTTGGCGAACGCGTGCAACATGCCCGTCGTGCTCCCGCGTTCGCACGGCGCGTCGGTGGTGCTCGGCGCCGCGATGTTGGGCCGCTTCGCGACGATGCTCGACCCGCCGGATCCTGCGACGGCGCTCTGGGATATCATGCAGGAGATGACGCCGTCTGGGACGGTCGTGCGGCCCGCCGCTAGCGAGAAGGAGAAGAGGCTGCTGGATGTGAAGTATCGGATCTTTTTGGAATCGATTGAAATTCAGATGAGGTGGAGGAGCGAGGTCGATGCTGTCGCCAATAAATGAAGGCGGCTTTGGTCAGCGTGGGTGTTCTGTCCCAACTTGAAGCCATCGGTGCGATGTTCCTTGGGGGTTTGTGTGGTTTGCTATGAAATAAACCATGGAGTTCAGTAGTTTCGTCGTCCTTATGAATACTTGTAGCTAGCATCTGTAGATATCCACTGGCACCCGCAACTGAACACGATTTTTTTTGATGCCTTTCTTGATCCGAGTTCCCAGACCGTAATAATCTGCACAGGCGCGGTCACGGTTCTTGAGTGTAACTAGCCGACAAGCCGGAGTCCCGCGACTCCCGGCCCCCGGTATAAAGACGACGGTTTGGGGTTACGTTATCAGAATGCGATCGAAACTTGGAATACGCCGCCCGTACCGTATGGTAGTACCCCTTCAAGCTTCAAGTTCTTACGGCTCAGCGCTCAGCCTTTGTAGTATCCCGATTCCCCGATTCCCAGAAACTCCTCCCAGTATCACGTCGGTCTGGCTCTTCTTACCTCCCTTATCTCTCCAAGTTCTGGCTATAGTACGAACCCGGGCCTTATCATTATCATGTTCAAGCTTACGACTTCAAGTTCTCACATCATAATGGAGGTCGCCCCTTCAAAGCCATTTCCTCTCTGACAAGGACCGCCTTTCTTCTTCCATTTGGGGGCCCACGGACGGGACTTGATGATAACGTCATTTGAAAATCGGTCATCAAATTGTTTTCAAGTCTTCTTTCGAAGTTTGCCATTTCGAGGGTGCAGTCAACCTGCTCGCTAACATTTCTAGTGGAGAAGAAAATCTACCACCTTTGGTATTTTCCTCTCCCCTCTCCGCAATTTTTTCTACTACAGTAGTAGGACTTCGGGTCACGAAAATTTTCGTAATCAAACGGCGCAGCGAATGTCAATCACCGAATGATCACTTCTTCTCGACTTATGGGATCTATTTGGGTCCAATCTTCCCGTCTCCTTTGGCGGTAGTCTTTCGTAGCACGTTTTACGCACGAGGGTCTCAGGCGATCGGTTGTCATTTACGACACCGCTTCGAGCTTCCTGAACATGGAAACACCTGCACACGAAGCTGCCGACCTCATCATGATTCAAGTTGTGCTTGATCTTCACGTATGTACCTTTACAAGTTGCCTCTTTGAACGTTGGGACTTTGGGATGAAACCACTGGCATACGCTTGCTCTCAACAGGTGTTAACAATAAATACGCGTGGACGCTCAACCGGCTGGAGTTCTCATGCATCTCGATGTCTACCGCACGAGCGCCTGGACACCTATCACTTATCGCCCAGATATCCATTAATATGCGATGCAGGGACATCTGGTCTTTGCGTTGGCCCTCAGAGCGCAACTGCCCGCGGCTCGTCTTGTAGTGTTGGCAGATCCACACAGGTCGACTCATTTTTTGCCATCGAAGCTGCGCATTGGAACTGTCTTTCTTTCCGAATACGTGTGTTCACTAGCACCTACTTCACTCGATCAATCCCTGGTTCGGGCTCTCGGACTCATAGCTTACCGAAAGGTTCATCGCAACCAATCTGCACGCCGTGTACCTGGCCATATCCATCTTGCTAAAGGTTGGGAGTCCGGAGGTGAGTCAGATCATGGTCCCAGTAAGACAGCGGAGACCGCTTGAAAAAAACGACGTACATATCTCACCGATGCCAGACTTGTCAGACTTTCAAGACGTCGTCCTGAACCACGCCTTTCCCCCCTTTATCTTACGACATACAATAGTATCATGCAAACAAACCAAAAGCTTGGTATCAACGAGTCTCATAGATGTTCAAAATAAAACTCGGACTCACTTAGTAAAAATAACACTGGAGTTCAAGTTCCTATATTCTGTGCTCGAGAGCCCACTAAAGACGGTGGGTGGATCGATCAAGAGGTCCATATTCTCAAGGACACGGTGACAATCGCCGAAATTGATGGTGTTTGACTTGGCGATTGTCTGGGTTCTGCTGCGGGAATTGGGCCATGAGCCATCAAACAGTAACAAGGTTAGGCGTAGTTTCCTAGATGTATACATCCAGTACGCCCATTCAAATCATTCTGTGCCGTTCTATTCTCGGAAGCCCGAGTTGCAATCGCGCAAATCGCTCTTCGATACTTCCTGTGGCACAGCTCGATGCGTCTCTCCTACGACTTGAGGATCGATATAGCCGATAAGGCTTCCTGATAGTACGGCTGTTGCGGGTCTTATCTGGGATAGGGCGGCACTCACCGCAATCGCTGAGCGCGTCTAGTATCACCAGTTCCCTTATTCGAGAGCACGACTCGTTCAAACTCCATGAAGACGACCATCTCAGACCCGGAAGCATCATGATGAACCCAGTGCACAAAATTCCCCCACTTATTGATCCAGTGTGACACTTTCCTCGGGTGTTTGTGTGGTCTCACGAGCGACGCATGTCGCAAGTCATATTGCCTCTCCGAGTCAGTGATGGCGGCGCATGGTCACGCTACTAGTAGTCGCCTGCCTTTGGAAACGTTCCTGTGTAAAAATACATCACGCTTAAATGAAAACTGGGGGTCAAGGTACACCCCCGTTTGCCATCAGGTGGTCACAACAGGGGCAAAGGCGGGGAAAAAAGGTGATGACTGGAGGGTCGCGAGGGAACCTCGAAATTTGGGGTGTTGTGCCCTCGCCTACTGAAGGTCACTAGACCAAGGGCAGCCGCCTGTCGTGAGATAGAATATGATCGACTTTGATCCGCCAAATGGCCCAAGGTCTAGAGTGGTGACTTGATGGATTACCTGGTGAATCGAGTTGGCAGTCACCCATAGAAGGCATGTATATATCGCCGTCGCCGTTCGGAGTGGTAAAAGTTGGCAATTAAGTGGACGCCCGGCCCCCCTATTCGAAGAGCGGTTTCTTGGTCGTGAACATGAGTCACATCGTGTTGTAGTAGTGTACTGTTGCTCAGCGATCTACTCTAGATCATCAACTCATGGGACAGGTTTATGTAAATAAAGTGGGAGGGGAGGTATAAAGAATGTCGCTATGGCACAGAAACACGTGACCTATATGGCCATGAAATGTGAAATCGAAACGCAGAGTACACACCCCGACGTTCGGATTGTTTGACCTGTACACGTTGCGTTAAGTTTTCTGTGGCCCATCAGCTCCAAGGCCATAGCCTAGGCCACCAGAGGGAGGGGAATTAAGTGGAAGGAAATACTCATATCCGCTCTAAATGTGCGTTATTTAGTAAAGTTACTGTACGTACATGGCCACGAAGGTGGAACAACATGGCTCAATATATATCAACTGAACCCGGACAGCCGGCGGCAAGCCCCCCATTGTGGAGCGATCTAAACTGCAAGTATGTGATCTAGCCGTGCCGTAGCCCATCGATGCTCATATGATCTCCCTTAATCATCCTCTAATAGATCTCGATCTCGACCCAGGCCTACTTGGACCCTTCTCAGGCAGACCGTGCAGACAGTGCGGTAGGAAGACAAGTAGGCGAAAACGGAACGGAATCTTCAAAAAACGACGACCGATTGGGTGGAATCTCCGGGGGGAGCAGCTCGGATAGCGATGGCGAACCAAAAAATTTCCCCATTCCTTTCCCCCGGTACCCCAACATTCTTAGTTGGAGCCGTGATGATGTACGGTACGGCACCGGCAATTTGTTGACGTACTCTGGCTTGGCGGGAGAAGGTTATTCAGAAATGACTCATGTACGACTCACGTACTGTTACTGTACTTACACTAGGAAGTGCTTCGACGATCACGATCACGAACATCATATGGTCTGCAAGTGTTTGGTGAGAGAGACGGTGCCAATACCACAAGTGGTAAATGTAATGGGGGAGTGCGGAACAAAAGACAGAGGGACTCGGGGAAGGGGCACTTCGGTGACTTCTCTGATGCCCTCCGAGTCCGACCCCGGGCCTCATTGACTGGTTGAAAATTGTAAGTTGCGCCGCGGATCCAAGATCGATTGGTCCGAGCCGTTTTTGGTCAATGCACACGATTATAATGTTCGTGGTTATGAACCCCGCTGCACGAGGAGCAAGGAGGTGTGGGCGGAGGTGGCCTTGCCTTGCCATGTCATTTCACACGATTTCCAATCAATGTGATGGAGCATCGCACCATTTCTTCCCTTCTACAATTCTATCCGATTCAGACTCTCAAGGCGGAACTTGCTTTAGAGATACCCGGAGGATGGAAGTCAGGCAAATGTGGGCGCCTCTGGGTTTGGTGCGCACGTTCACGAGCGCACTGTACCTCAGTCCCTACCAGTACTAGTCATGTTGCAGTCTCCGTATGCTCACAAGGTACTCCCCCACACCGCTTATAAACGCCACCCACCCGCTGCGTATTCCCCAGCCTGTCCATCGAAAACCCCCCTACTCGGTGTGCAATTTTTGTGGAATAGGGAGCCCTGGGTGACATGGTCAACCTTAGGGAAATGAGGGTACGCGAGCCACACATCAACCCCTTGATCGCGTATGACATATGCTAATGACGTCTGCCATAGGATGTCGCCGTCCAGTACGACGCAGCGAACCTCGAAACCGACCAAACGGACGACACACTAGATCGCCGACTTGCCGACGCTGAGGCCCTCGTCATGCGTCTTCGCCAGAGGAAGAACGAACGCGCTCTCATATCGCGCCTTCCCGTGGAGATCCTCATCCAGGTCTTCAGCTACTATTGTGCATCAGACCGTCACCCCCACATCCGTTTCCGCACACCCCCGCCGTGGCTGGCGGTCACGCACGTCTGTCAACGCTGGCGCGACGCCGCTCTATCTTGTCCTTTCCTCTGGGACGAAATCATCTCGACAAACCACCGATGGGCCGAGGAGATGCTCCGACGCTCCAGGGACGTTCCCATTCACATCACCATAGACGACGGCGGCAACACCCAAAAGCCATGCGAACTCAGGACCGCCCGCCTGCTGTTCACTGAGATCCACCGCACGCAGAGCCTCGTGATGACGAGTGCCCACACCATCCTGAGCTGCATGTCCATCCTCTTCGAAGCCGAGGCGGCTCCTCTCCTGCAGGAACTCATCATAACCAATTTCCACCCGACAAGCGCCTTGGATCTCATCGCGCGGCCCCTCTTTGACGGCAAGACGCCGAACCTGCAGCTCTTGTCCCTGTATCGCTGTCGTGTGTTGTGGTCGTCTCCGCTTCTTCAGTGCGACCTCGTATACCTTTCCATTTCCCACATACCCCACGAACACCGCCCCCACCTCCACCTAGTTCTCGAAGTTCTTAAAAAACTCACCCGCCTCGAATGCCTGCAACTCGAAGAGTCCCTCCCCATCCACATATCCTCCCCCAACGAGTCCATCGCGTCCCTCCTCTCCGTCGAACGTCTCTTCCTACGCCGCCTGCGCTTCTTCTCGCTTTGTGCCCATTCCGCGCTCGACATCCTAGACTTGACCGCGCGCGTCCTCGTGCCCGCATCTGCGCTCTTCCAGCTCATATGCGAAGAGTTCGAGCGGTACACCCCATCCACCGACTCGGGCGACGTGATGCTCGCCGCGCTCGCCTCGCACCTATGTGCGCCTCGCGACACTTCAACCAGCAGCGGCAGCGCAGACCTATGGGCTCCAGTCCGGATCCTGCACGTGCGCGACATCCCCGCTGCGCGCAGCTGGTCCCTCTTCGCGGGCACGGGCGGCTCCGCAGACGCGGACGCGGACGCAGACACAGAAACAGATGACAACGAAAACGACAGCGACGACGGCCGGAACGCCCAAAGCAGTCATCATCATCATCATCAT
>QFFA01005039.1:0-18361 GCA_003316565.1 Russula foetens | reverse complement strand
CATCATCATCATCATCATCGTTATCACCACAGTGGGCGCAGCACGAGCACGAGCACGAACATCAACAGCACGGACAGCAACAAAGCAGACGCGGACGTGCCGCCCCCAAATCCGGCCGAAGAACAGATGCACATCCTTTCGCTGCACCTGCGCTGGCACTCCTACCCCTCCAGTGCCCGCGCAGCCGCCTCCTTCATCGAGCGCGCCGCCCGTCTGCCCCCGCTCATCCGCGCGAGCACGCTGCTCATCGAGTCAGCCCTCTTCGACAGCGGGAGCGCGTGGCGTGCAGCATTCGCCCGCTCGCGCCACGTCCGGGCCGTCTTTGCCGGGGGCGACAAGGCCGCCGCCAGCGCCTCCCAGATGTTGTGCGACGTAGGACAGCGCCCGCACCCGCGAGCTCATCAGGCACTCATGCAATTTAGATCGGGACAGGACGCGAGTTCGGCCGACGCGGACGCGGACGCTCATGCCCACACGGGTGCTGTTGCTCATGCGGACGCAAGTGTGTACGCGGCGATCGCGCGGCTACTTCCGTCCCATTTTGCCTTTGAACGCCCAGCAGAGAAGCCTTCACGTGTACTGTTGCCAAAACTGAGACGTCTTGCGATCGCTGGCGCGAACTTCGAGAACGTAGAGGTGAGCTTGTTCGAGAGCTTGCGCGCGGGCCTTGTGGCGCGAAAGGAGGCTGAAGGTGGCCCGCTTACTCAACTGTCCATCTGGCGCTGTGACGTGCTAAAGGAGCAACTCGATGTCCTGGGAGCACTCGTGACAGAGTCTAAGGTCAGATGGGATGGGGTATTAAATGCCACTTCTTCGTCACCACAAGTCACAGGAGCTGGAGATGGCCACGCTCAGCGACTAGCGTCTACACATGCAAATACGGGCCAGGGAAGTGATTGGCCCGGTTCTGCAGCGATTGTCGAGGAGTCAGAGGTCGGTGATGGTGACAATGATTTGCCTCCTATAGAAGGCCAGAGCCCACTGTTGCTCCCAGGTGAGTTGGACGGATTAGACGAGGGTTGAAATTTGACTTCGATTCGCATTACACTAATGTTTATGTTTTCACACGTGACAACTATACGATACCACACACCACTCGCTGTAATGTTTCGCGAAGGCACTGCTCTAAAGCATGATGCATGAAAATGGCATGTAATGTGTGTCGATGCATACAACATTTTCTGTTGGCGCCAGATGATAGAAGGCGGCAGAATGTAAGGATAAGACCCGCTCGTCTATGCCTCCTTGACCTTGACTGAACCACGGAGAAGGCCAGTCTGTGAAACCATCAACAAAGTTCCCAGGTCCAGTATAACAAACCACATACCCGACGAGCAGCGATGAGACCAACTTTCTGGCCGGGAACAGCGGATCGGGCAATAGTCGATGCTTTGCCGATGTGTTGGTGGTTACCACCACCATGGGGATGGTCCACGGGGTTCATTGCAACACCACGGGTACGAGGCCAGCTAAAAGTCTGTCAGTACGGGTATAATTGAACTACGCTAGGTGAACCGTACTTGTAGCGTTTGGCCTTGTATTTGTGATATGCTCTGCCAGCTTTGAGCAACGGCTTGTCGATACGCCCACCACCAGCAACAATACCGATAGTAGCGCGTGCACTGCCAGAGACGGTTTTCTTTGCACCAGATGGAAGACGGATGCGTGTTTTGTTCTCATCGGGAGAATGACCAATGACGGTGGCATAGTTTCCCGAGGTACGCGCGAGTGTACCACGGTCGCCAAGTTTCTCCTCAACGTTGCAGATAATGGTACCTTCTGGACATGCCGAGACAGGGAGGATATTGCCGACAGCAAGCTGAGCCTTCTTTCCTGCATATACAAAGGCACCCGTGTGAAGACCCTCTGTTGCGATAAAGGTCTCCTGTCGAAGCTTGTAACGGTAGGGGTCACGGAAAACGACACGGGCAAGTGGGGCACCACTAACGCGTTCTATAAGTTGGGATCGTGTAGGAGAATTGACATGAAACGCACCGGCCAGCGTCGTGGATGATTTCCTTCACAATACCGCGAATGTAACCATTGCGTTCAGCGTAATCGAGTGGACGGAACTTTGCCGGCGCTTTGTTATGGTGCGTGTGCGCTTTGAACTAGTGCAGACGATGTGTAAACGATGTGTTGTGAAAAACGCAGAATAAACATACGATGGCATGCGAGCGCCTTTGTGCGCGAATAACCCTACCCATCACTAATTCTGAGATATAAATGGGTCAGCGATTCTGTGCGCGCGTGTTGGAAGGATGGCGGAGGCAACTTGTGCACCGTAATCGCACAAGAGTAATCCACCCTCATGAACATCACTATCGATGACGATTTTTGGCTCGAAAGAAGTACACCAGTGTAGAAGGTCGCTGCAGCAAAAAGTAAAGGAACTGGGGTTGAATACTCACATTATTGCACCTTGAGGGTTGTCGTTGGGGACTGTGCATACCTTTGCCTGCTGCTATGGTTAGAACAAAATCTGAGCGCCGACGCAATTATCCGGCAATTACCGAAAACAATAGAAATGCGTGCATAGTGCATACTGAATAACTCAATATGCACTACGTCTGGCTTCAATTATTAGAACGTGTGGGGAAACACGAGAACCTCGAGCCAGTGACAATGACAGATGTTCTTGATGAAAAGGGGTGGAAGTCGTTGAGCATTGGTCATTTTACGAACTGTTGACCGCGTCCGAGAAAGGCATATGTTCCCACGGGGGGCGGAACCCCCTATGGGTTACTCATGTTTCCTTCATTTTTTATATTTTTTTTGTGGGGTGAAGAGGTGCGAACGGGTACAATAACCAAGGCGGTTGGTTGAATTTTTGACCTTGGCTGTATGAATGAAAGGAAATTTTTTGAAAAGGTGACAGAAAGAGGTTGGATTCAAAGACCGCTGAGAGAGAGAGATCCCTCATCAGAAACGGACACATCGCATCTCCCCGACCCGTCCACTCACGCTCACGCTCTCTGGCACGCTCACTCTTGGCCAGGCTACCCATCTCGCCCTGATTCGTGTATAGTCCTGCCATTTATGATTCACTTGGATCACCCACCACCCGTCTCAACTCCCACATCTCAGCCGCTCGCTCTGCAGAATAACGACCACTTTTCATGGAACGCAATTTCGACTTCTGCAAGAGACTCAGAGCCTCGCGCTCTTAACAAAGACAACTCCCCCTCCATTCCGTCCGTTTCTATTGCCCCTCCATTCCTCCCTGGCAAGGCCGTACAGAACATTTCTCCCGTCCCTCGACAGTCATCGCTCACACCCCCTCCGAGCTCTCCCCGACGTGACGGCGAAGCGGAAGTAACATCAACTCCTCTAACTGTGTCGAATACCGCAACTGCCCCCGCTCCACCCTCCCTTTCACAACACGCGTCCCCAGATCCTCCAATTAACCCCCAGCAAGATCCCTCCGTCGAAAATCATCCACCGTCACGACCGCTCACTCCCCTCAGTGAACTTTCACCAGTACCGGACAACGATGAAGACCCTCCCACGGACGTACAGGGTGCAGACAAAGGCGAAGGCTCGTCTTCTCTTCACCCTACGTCTTCATCCCCTTCCCGACAGATTCCCGTCAATTTAGAGGCCACCTCATCACACATTCGTGTATCACCTTCTCGCCCCCACCCCACCTCCTCTGACCACGGATCCCAGAGGGGCTCATTTTCAGCCCCTTCTGGAAATCCTGCAATCTCAAAGGCATCATTTGTGCTACAAATCAACACCGAATTGATCAAGTGCGCCCTTCCAACGTCTGCGTTGTTTTACTCTCGCTAACCGTGTACCAGAATATGCATGGAGTTACAGTCTCGAGCTATCTCACACGAAGACCCGAGATATCAGCAGTCTGTACCTTCGCTATCCAAGACCGACTCGACAAAGCTAACGTCTACGCTACAGGTACGCTACACGATTACAATCCAACCTCACATGGCTCGCTTCGGCTGCCGACGCGCATCACACCCAAAATCGACATCCACTCCCTATGCAACCCCCTCCACCACTCGACTTCATTTCCACCGAGACCGTGCGACAGCTTTATGCCGCGATGCCTTCCGTCTTTGCGCGTGATATTGCGCGGGCAAGGGGCCAATTAATTCCGCCCCAGTCAGTGCCAACGCTTAAACGTGAGCGTCCGACGGACGAGCCCGAACTCGCTATGATGAAACGACGCGATACGGGTGATAGCAAGGCTGGTACCGGTATGCCACCGCCCGCAACTCCTGCCCTCACTCCAAAGTCGGTACACTCCTCCGCCCAACCATTCGCAGGTGGTGTCCCACAGGCGGCGCTGCCGGACCACGCGAGGATGGTCCAGTTGCGCCAGCAGCAAGCGCAATTTCAGGCGCAAGCACCTCAGGTGCAACAACCTCATGTGTCGGGAGTACGACAGATGTCACCTCCTCAGGGCGCGAATACAGGTGTTGGCATGGGTGTTGCTGTCAGTCAGCCTCAAGTCCAAGGCCAACAAGCTACCTCGCATGCAAATGCTGTGCAACAAATCGTCAACAGTTTTGGTCCGCAGGGGCTGGCCCTCATGAACCAGTTACAAGACCCGAATAATGCACTCGTAAAATATTTGGTGGAGCAAATACCAAACTTCCTGTCGCTGCCGTTGCAACATCAGTTGAAAAGCATGCAGCAGGCACAGGTACGTTTTAACACTTTTATGTCTGGTCCCGCTCTGGCTTACCGCGATCTTATATGTAGAATATTATGCAACAGAGACGGGCTGCTCAGCAGCAGCAACAACATCAACATAATCAACAACAACACCAGAGGCAGGTTGCGGCGCAACAGCAGCAGCAGCAGCGATCGCAGCAGCAGCAACATCAACAGCAGCAGCAGCAGCCGTCTCAACCACAGTCACTACAACAACTGCAACCGCAGCACAACCCACAGCAAACACAGCAGCCAAACTTGGTCAATCCCAACGTTGGCGGGCTCGCTGGTCACACGTCATCGCAGTTACATATGACCGCCTCGTCGCAAGCCAACCTAATGACAAGCGGAATTGATCCCCGCACGGCCGGACCTTCACTGACGCAAGCACAACTTCAGCAACTCAGCATACCTCAGCAGCGCCAATTACTCCTCATGCAGCAGCAACACCACCATCAACAACAGCAGCAGCAACAGCAGCAGCAGCAGCAGCAGCAGCAGCAGCAACAGCAACAGCAACAACAGCAGCAGCAGCAGCAACTAGCGCGGAGTAGTGGAATGAATAGTAACCTTGGCTCTAGCGGGCTCATGAACCAGCAGTTTGGGGGAGGGGGTGCCATCCCCGCAAATCTCTCTATGGGTGCAGTTCTTCAGCGGCAACAGCAGCAGGCCCGATTGCAACAGGCTCAACAGCAACCCCAACTCAGCGAAGCCGCCGCATTCGCCGCCGGGCTTCCGGTTGGCAGCAATGCTGGTATCCCCGGTATTGCGCGCAGCACACGCTCCCCATCTGACTCAGCGCACTCACCACTTACACCGCGTGGTCCCCAACAGCAACTGCAGCAATTACAGCAGCAACCACAATCGCAACAGCAGCAGCAAACGCAACAACCACAACAGACGCAAAGCATGGACTACCAGCGTGTGATGTTGATGGAAGCGAGTCAGGCGCAAAGGGGCTCGCCTGCCCCCAGTGCCGGGTTCGTGAACGCCCAGCAATTGGCTAGTGCATTCGGTGCTGGGATTGGCAACACTGGTAGCACTGGCGCATTGGCCAATGGTAGCTACAGTGTCAGTCCTCCCGGAAGCGCTCACAGTCGCACGTCCTTCTCCGGCACGGCAGCGGCACCCTCACCGAACGCGACTACAGGTGGCAATTGGAAAACGGGTGGCGTGGCGATTAGTACAAATGGTGGTTGGCAAAGTGCGCCGGGTTCAAATGCGGGTATGGGAGGCGGAATGGGAGGCGGAATGGGACTTGATCCTACCGCCTTCGCGTACGGGGGAGACAATCAAGCGTTCGGGGCAGACGGGTTGGTCATGGACTCGATGGATCCACCTGGGATCGAGTTCAATGACATCTTCAATATACCTGGATAGTTTATGACCCCGTTCTCTGTCTCCCGCTCCTCCCTCTTGGTTTCCATCTCCTTTTCCCTCTCGTTTTGCAATGCATGCTGGTTATTATTTCGTGCTTCTCTCCACTCATCCGTACCGCTTCTCCTTGTGATATTTTCATTTGTTTTTTTTCCTGTTTTTTTTTTGTGTATCTCGTCCAGTAGTCTGTTTTGTGTAGTTTAACACTGATGATCTCTGATGATTTCTACGTTCTACGGATCATTTGCCCACCACGCGCGAAAGCCACAGTTGATCAAATTAATCGGACTCGGAATCAGCCCCGCGAACAGATGCCGTTCGCCAACCTCCCAACACACGAGAAGGATGCCTTCTTTGCTCTTCTCGACGAGTGAGTCTACCCTCAACAATGCCCTCGATGTCAAGCACTCAACCTCTCTGGTCACACGCCCGCCTTCGTTGATCGTTCCAGGTACTTTGCCTCGAGGCCCGACCTTCTCTCTCGCGTGGGCGGCGCAGCGGCCATCGGCCCAGCCCAAGAGCGTACGGAAATGCAGCCAATACCCACAGCGGCCCTAACAACGGCGGCCCAACGTGCTTTAGCGAATCCCGCCGCCACACGCATGCTCGCCTCGGGGATCCAGCGTGCCGCGACAACAGGCAGCCGAGCAGGTGGTGGCACGGGAGGGCATCAAGGAGCGGCGTCCGCCGCAGCCATGGCACCGTTGGCGGTGGCAGCGCTGCCGTCGCTCGTATCTGCGGCGTCTGCTCACGACGCGGTGGGTAATAAGCACGACCGGAACGTCAGTGCGCCCCCGCCATCGACTGGTGCTGGTCTCGGGCTTGGCAGAGTCGCAGCGGCCGCGCAGGCGTTCTCGGGTTCTGGAGCGGCCTCTGGTCACGGTACGTCTGCGTCGTCGCCGCCGGCTAAGCCTGCGAATCCGAACAAGCTCGTCACCCAAAAGGTGAGTAAAGTGAAGTGGGCCCCTGCGAGGTTTTCGTTTCCTTCTCCTCCATCGGTCGCGATCGGCGGATCCTTGTTTCCCCCCTCGTATCCTAGCCGTCCCCATTCTTGTCCTCTTGCCCTCTTGACATCTGTCGTCGTCTTTATTGTTGACAATATGCGGGGGACGATGTCGCGTGGACGTTATGTTGGCGTCTCCTTCTCGTCCTCGTTTCATTAGAAATTCGGTGATGTCGACGTGTCGTCCGCTGGGGCGATGTTCCGCTCCTTGCGCGGGTCGACGGCGGCGAAGAACGCACCAGCACCGACGGTGTACACGCCGCCTGCGTTTGCGGGGAAGAAATCCGCAGGCTTGCCGCCGCCTCCCGTGCGTCGCGCCTCCGCAGTTCCAGCTGCGCCATCTCCCGAGCCGGAAGAGGACGTGCAGCCAGAGCCTAAACAGGAGGAAGGAGCCGGGGAGTGGGCAGAGGCGTTGTACGATTATACGAGCGAGGTGCGCCCTCTTCTTTCCCTTTTGTATCTTCGAATTGTGGGTCGCTGACTCGTAGGACTTTGCCTCGTCCTGCGGCCATTTTGAAGGAGGCGAGCGATCTGCATTTACGAGAGGGGGAAAGAGTGCTGGTGACGGAAAAGACTTCGTCAGATTGGTGCGCAAGTCCGAAGTTATCGATCCCAGATCCTAAAATACTCATCGTCGTATCTTAGGTGGACTGGAGAGGTCGACGGTCGAAGTGGACTCTTTCCCGTGTCATATGTGAAGCTCCTGTAGCCGTAGTGCACGTTCTGGTATGTGTAATACCCACCCATACCTCGAGTACAGCAAAGAATCAAGTCCATGATTATTCGAGAAAGTCTTAATCAACGTCAAATTGGCATATATCTAGTGGCACATTCAGTGTCCGTCTCGTGTTACAGGATAGTTTTAGATACATTGTGTGCGTGCAGCGGTTGGAAATAGTACAGTGCTGTCGTGGCAAAACGATGGTGCGCTAGGATGTGCGTGACAAAATGAAAGAAAAATATACAAATAGGAGAAGCAGAGAAAAGTGATAAGCAAGAAAAAGATTGTGCGGTTCAAGTGTCCAAGCAACGAACGTGGAATAAAAAAGGTGTGTCCTCCAGCAGCGAAGGCCACAAAGCACGCTTTATGCATCCGCGGCGTTCCCGCGTGTCGTCCCACGGAACATTGCCGAACGTGAGTGCGCGAGTTTGCGCAAGTGGAAGGCACCCGCGCCGGATGCCACCGCGCTCAAACTTTGATTTGGCGGCGCCTCAGGTTCGGTTTGCGAGTGGTGCGCTGCAACCTTCGTCGCAGCTCCCCACATTCGACTCAGAAAGCCAACAGGTGCAGTACGGCTCGGAGTTATCTTAGCGCCACGCCCTAGACGGGGTGGTGGAAGCGCATCCTCCATACACTGCACGCTACCTTCGATGGTCGCATCCGATGCGACCGAGGTCGTTCGGCCACGACGGTGGAGCACTGCAACTGGAACGGGGCGCGGTAACAAGCAATGGCCAGCTTCAGAGACACAATGTGAGCTATCCATAGACTCAGATACGTCGTCGTCTGATAGGTAGTCGTCGGATGAGTAACTGGAGCTCTCGGTTGTGGAACCTGGTTCTGAGTCTCCGCTCACGCTGCTAATGGCACTTGGGGGAGTAGAGAGTCCTCGAGGAGGATGAGTGCATGGCGCAGGGCCAGATGTATGGCTAAGGTAGGTCGACCCGAGACGCTTTGCGACTTTCTGCACGGAGTCCGTCAAGTTCTGCGCTGAGCTCGGGATGACAATGGCGAGGGGTGGAGGGGTGGAAACCAAAACAGGACCTGTGGGCGACGATGGCTCGCTCACAGGCGCCTTTACAGCTGGCGAATCTGCGCCTTGGTCGTGCGGCGGCGTCAGCGGGAACCGTGCCTGGGCCCGCTCACGTGCCCTACTCGCTTGGGCGACAACACTGAGCACCTTCTTGCGGGCTTCTTGGTTCCGCAGAGGAGGTGGTGGCATGAACGGCCCGAAAAGACGGCAGGCCTCGGGCTCGTCAAAGCGCAAGTCGTAGTCAAGCAGAAACAACAGTTGCTTCTCCATTAAATTGATCTCGGCTAGATCAAAGATGTCCGCAAATTTTTCCCAGTGTATATTCTTTGGAGAGGAGTCATTGAGGTACTTTGCAGCTACGATGAGTGTCGCAAGGAATACTCGATGCCGCGTGCAGGGTAGCCCTAGGGTAAGACTTATGTAAGGATGGGTAACGTAGTATGGAAAGCCCAGTTACCTTTTGCCATCTTGGGGAGCTTTGCCCGCAAGCGTTGGAGATAGATAAGGGTTGTAAGAAGGGTTGGGACCTGCACTCGAGATGCCTGGACAAGGCGGGCAATAAATTCCTCAAGCGGGATGAGACCCGGAGTGACTGGGGGTTGGTCAAAGTCGACCTTGTGCGGAGTATGAGGAGGAGTAGGAGGCGCGGGACCTGTAGAGGACGATGCCGGCGAAGTGTCCTCGGTGACGGGAATGATACTACTCATCTGGCGGGCGAGGTAGACGACCATGTGCCCTGTGACTGGCTTCTGAATGAGGCGGATAAGCTGCGGGTTGTGGCGGGCCGCTGGAATGAGGGAAAGAGGGTTTATCCGAGACATTGGGAAAGGGAATGTGTGGAGTTGAAGTAAGATACTGTGCCCTTCGAGGGCGCGGGTGGGGTTGGTGGGGAAATGAAAGAAAGGATGTAGTGTTGCAAGGCGGGAAGTAAATAGCGATACAAATAACAAACAGGATTATCCTAACAGATCACGAGATCTATGAGGGCGGGGTTGTACCGTAGAAGAGTGAAGGGAGCAGACTTGGGCTGCGGACGAATGAGAAGAATGAGAAAACTGATAGATGAACAAGAGTGATAGATGTAGAATGCGAGAGAAGAGCCCCGATGGCCAGCGGGGGTGTACCTTTTATTTGTTCGTGACTTGACTTTTGAATCGTCCGTCGAGTCGGACGGAGGCTGACATGAATATTAAATCACGATGATGTGACACGCGGTTCAAAAGGATCAAATCAAAACAAACAAACAAACAAACATACGCGTCAAAGTCACGTGTTGTACACATTTACCAGTCCTCTCCACCTCCTTCGTCCTCTCGTGGTCCTTCCAAAGGTGGCCACATCGGAATCTTGAGTTCTGTAAACACATCTCCGCCTTCACTCGCACCTCCTGAATCATCAGTGGACCATGATAGTGGGTTCTTCGCTTTAAGGTGGTCAACGACACGAGAGAACAGCGATTCTGCTGCAGAGCTCGCATAATCGGATATCTCTGTTGGGTGCGGTGGTGAAGTAGGTGACACAAAAATGGGAGGCTGATCGATGTTGGATGTCGATGAAGGTGAGAAGGGGACGTGCTGGACGTAGGTCAGCTTGAAAAGTGGTTCAGAGACATTTGCCAAGACGAGAATAGTGCTGAGGTAGGGCTCAATTGATGGCTCTGGGTCTTCACCGTCCACGACTGGTACGGAGAGATAGACAACATCTATACACTCTAAGTTAGTTGGTTGTATCAGACACAGTACATGAAAAACTTGCATTTGCCCTGCGGTGCAGAAAGAGTACCGGCGCCGGTGGTAAAGGCTTGAGCCGCTTTCGTCGACGATCCACCGGCGACTGAGCGTGGCGGGAAGATGATAAAGGATGTATCTACGGGTGACGCCTCTGCAGGTGATTCTGGCTCTGTTGCAGGCTCGGAGCTCGGTACAGCACTCTCTTCGTGTCCTGGTGTGGCCGGTGCAGACTCGTCGACATCATCCCCACTCAGACCTTCCTCTGAAGTGAGCAACGGGGGAAAAGGTATTGCTTTATCAATGACGGCGATGCATCTTGCAATCGGAACTGTAGGAGTGTCCTGTGCTGGCGGAGGGCGTAGTGACAAAGGGAGTTGATCCTGAGAAGCCACCAAAACATCTGCGGTGAGGGGTTCGGGAATATCGTCCAAATGGATCGTAAATTTGTCTCCAGCAGCTAACGAGGGGATGGTGATTTTCTCGGTATTCCTATCCAGGATATATACGCCACCGTTGACTGCAGAGACACGACAGAAACCCTGCGCAATCTCACCGAGGCCGCCATAGTGTCCAACGAGGAAAGGCGATGCCCCGTACCGGCCTGACGAGCGGAGGTAGCGACGCAAGCGGGTGAGTGCCTGTAGGGTCGCATCTGCAAAAAGCCCCAGTTCATTATCACATGCACCACGAGAAGAACAGAGGCAGGACGAACCTGTCGAGGAGAAGCAAAACGCGAGGGCATAAACGATTGCGTCTACCATGTCCTGGGTAAGAGAGAACTGCGACTGAAGGAACTCAGGAAAGGGTGTCTGTTCATGACCTTGCATTTCTTTGGAGCCTTCAAAATCTCCAGAGGCAAATACGAGGAAACGCATCAGCCTGCGCTTTTCGATCAGAGTCAGCGAAGACTTGAAGACGTCTTCTTTGCTTCCGGGAACGTTCTGTAGTCCATTACTACTGGAGTAGATGCCTACGCGCTCGAGAAGACGATAGCCACCATAACGTGAAACACCGGACGCAACGAGTGAGGAAATAAGGGGGCCGACTGAAGGGATCAGGGAGGGTGCAAGGGAGATGGAATAATGACGAGAGTGGTCCGGCACAATTGGAGAGCGTTTAACGGAGGTGAATTTAGCGCGCTGTGCTACAAGGTAGCTGGACAACTTTTCAGAGTTTCCTGAGGATGTCGAGCGACTGTCAGCCCATCGAGCTAGTTCATCAAGGGTAAGGTTGGCTTCGTCTCCGCCATAATAAGGGTTGTTATCAAGATGGGCGACTTTCACGCCTGCTTTAGACAATGCGCTGGGGTGATTTAGCATCACATCGGGCATGATTGCATTACATACGCAGCTGCAATAGACTCTACCAAGCCCGTTCCGAGTATTACCACATCGAAATTTCCCTCTAGGTCTGACATTTCTACTTCACGGGATGAGGTGATCGCCAGGGTGTGAACACGGGAAACACCCACTGGCACGCCCACGTGTCTCGTAACTGGCGAACCTCGCTGACGTAATGCTTCATATCCATATCCAAAATTTACTCGCATCGTTTCCCCTCGTTTTTCAAACTCTGACCTCGGTCTTCGACCATGGCAAAATCGGACAAAAAGGCAGAAAAGAAATCAGCAAACTCGGCCAAACCGGATGTCAAGCCCAAGGTCGGCAAAAAGGTCGTCAGCTTCAAAAAGTCGGCCGCAACCATACCAAGTGCGAAGCACGATGCACCAATCTCTTCGAAGGAGATCCTCGCTCGGGTATGTATTCTTCTCTAGTAATATCCTGTGTTCAATTTTTTTTTCTCTGTATACATCTCTTTCTCACATTTATGTGTGCGTAGGCCCAGCGAGAGGATGGTGCAAAGGGGAAGAAGAAGGACGAATCTAAGGAAGAGTCATCTGAGTCGTCTTCTGAAGATGACAAGCCGGCGCACAAGCCACCAGTGACAAATGGGAAAGTGCGTTTCATACCACCTTTATCTCGTGATCTAAAGTTCACCCGTCTATGTAGTCCAAGGCCCCTCCTAAAACTAGCTCTTCTTCCGGATCAAGCGATAGCGAGTCGGCTTCTGATTCAAGTGAAAGTGACTCTGAGGAGCCTCCAAAGGCTACCAAAGCGATCCAGAAAGCTTCCGCGAAACCTCTAAATGACAGCGATAGCGACGAGGACTCCGACGATGAACCATCAAAACCTACGGCTAAGGCTGCGCCTGCAAAGGGAGCAACTTCCAAGGCCGCCACTAAGGGTGCCGCCGCTACAAGACCCACGCAAGCCAAACCTGTTCCTACGAAGGTACCAGCTGTAAAGGCTGCCCCCACGAAAGGTGCGGACGCAGCAACGTCCAGTTCTAGCGAGGAGTCGTCAGAAGAGGAGTCTTCCGCTTCCGAAGATGGTTCCATTAAGCCTGCAACAGCGAAGGCCTCAGTGAAGGTGTCCTCCCCCATAAAATCTGCAGCCGCCAAAACGTCTCCGGCGAAAGCTGTCTCCAAACCAGAGTCCAGTTCTAGCGAAGAGTCGAGCGAGGAGTCAGCAGAAGAGGGATCTTCTGCTTCGGATGATGAAGATGTCCCTTCTAAGCCCATATCAGCGAATGCCTCCGCGAAAAATGCAGCAAGCAAGCACATGGTTTCTACCACCAAAGCTTCCTCAGCGAGAGCTGTCGTCAAACCAGAGTCAGGCTCTAGTGAGGAGTCCTCGGACGAAGACTCCGATGGGGCTCTACCTAACCCCATTTCAAAATCTGCGCCCAAGGCTGCTGCTTCAGCTAGTGAATCCGACTCTGACGAGGATGATGAATCTTCGGATCCCGAGCCCGGCGCGACAAAGGATAAAAAAGAGAGCTCTTCTAACAGTGAGGAGTCCGAAGACAGTGAAGAGGACGAGGATGTCGAAATGGCTGATGCTACTACGCACGCATCCATGACAATAAATGGTATGATTATATTTATTTATCTCTTCCCTGGCTTATAATCTTTCCGTGTGCTCGTAGGCAAGCGCAAAGCGGACACAGAGGTTACAGTGCCCTCCAAAAAGATAAAGGTTGCAAATGGTGATGCAGCCGCTGCCTCTGATGATCCGTCGTCAAGGACCATTTTTGTTGGCCGCCTCTCATGGAACGTGGACAACGATTGGCTCAAGTCAGAATTCGAGGAATGCGGTGAGGTCATTTCCGCGCGCGTGCAAATGGACCGCAATACGGGTAGGAGCCGCGGGTTCGCATATGTTGAGTTCGCCGACCCCACATCAGTTGAGAAGGCACTCCAACTTTCGGGCAAGGAGATCGACAACCGCCCCGTAAACGTAGACCGCAGTACAAGTAACAAAGCTTCTGGCGGGCAAGGCAACGCCAACGAAGCCCGCCGCGCAGCGTACGGTGACAAGACGAACCCTCCGAGTTCTGTGCTCTTTGTGGGGAACCTATCCTGGGACGCAAGCGAGGACTCATTATGGGAGGTGTTCGCTGAGTACGGCGATGTCAAAAGCGTGCGTGTGCCGACGGATCGTGAATCTGGCAAGGTCAAGGGCTTCGGTTATGTCGAGTTCTTCGACATCGAATGTACCAAAAAGGCATTCGAGGATGCTCAAGGGAAAGAAATTCTGGGCCGCAACCTGCGCCTTGACTACTCACAACCACGTGGGGAGGGTGGTAATACGCGCGGTGGTCCGGGAGGCGGTGGCCGCGGATTTGGACGTGGTGGTGGGCGAGGCGGCTTCGAGCGTGGTGGGCGGGGCGGCTTCGAGCGTGGTGGTGGGCGAGGTGGCTTCGAGCGTGGTCGCGTAAGTATTAGATGGTCCTTTCTTCTACGCTTCACTGATACTAAGTATTTCCCCAGGGGGGCCGTGGTGGTGGCCGTGGCGGTTTTGCCGACCGAGGGCGTGGACGTGGTGGCGGCGCACGGACAGGTGGAATCACCCATTTTGAGGGTAAAAAGGTCACGTTCGACTGATGTATGTGGGTATCTACTTCACTTCCCAAGAGTCGAGTCTTAGGTGTGTATGTGTGGTTTAGAGTCGCTTACGATACATGCGCTGTTGTGATTTGAAACCAATACACACCTCAACGTGCTCCAATGAGAGATATTATTGACGATCCCCCGCTCATTTAGAAACGCAGCGGTGGAATACATCTTCATTAGGTTGGTGGGGTAGTGGTATACATCATCAAAGAACATGCCAAGTAAAGCCAATCGTAATAGTCTCTCTCAATCCACGTGTTAAGAGTCAGGAGCAAAGCTTCTCTGAATGGCGCGTCGAACTGGATTGGCTTCTGGTGGCACAGCACCAGAACGTTCCAGTCGGTCGAAGAGAACGAACAACTTCTCCGCCTCACGTTCACGTTCCTCCTCGGTCATCTCGATATCCGGGCGTTCTTCTTGAATGGCACCCGTGATGGGGTTAATTTGGGGACCTGAGGGATCAGTGGTGCCCGCAGCTTCTCCAGAGGAGGGGGGACCGGTGACGATCCCCTTATTAAAGAGGAAGCCGGCGACATTACCATAGCCCACTTGCGAGATGAGCAAAGTAGCTAAATTTGGCACAAAGCATGAGTAAAGACAAAGACAAAAAAAAACCCAGCGGAGTAGTGTGAAGGGAGAACAGACCATCGTGGTTGCACACGGCGTAGAGTAGTTCGCCGGAAGTGACGTTCAGTCGTGAATGGTAGACACTCGTGAGCAGGCGGAGGAGTCGACCGAGCGTGTCGGCGCGGCTCTCGAGCACCACTGTGCGGTCTAGATTCGTGGGGAGGAGCCACTCGCGCAGCCGCTCGCGCGCACCGCTGTCGCCAGTGACGAGCTTGCAGAGGAGCATTACGAGGGGCGGGAGCAGCTCGTCCAGCGTGCTGTCGCTCTCGGCCTTGGCGGTTGCGCGCACCGAGGCGTCGTCGGGCTCGACCGTGCCCGGGAAGTAATGCGAAAGCGCGGTTTCGAGGAGACCGAACGCGTGCTGGAGGGTATCGTGATTGAGTGGGCTCGGCGGACGCGCGGGTGAGGAAGACCGTGAGAGGGATCGGCGGCCGGCGGAGAGCATGGATTTGGCGAGGTCGAAGGGACTTTGGTGACGAGGTGGCTCGCGTGGTGGGTCCGAGGCAAGGCTGTTGCCGGATGGAGAGACGGGGGAGGTCGGACCAGAGGTTGGGGAACCACGACGCGAACGAGGTGTATTTGGAGGGAGCCATACCGATTGTAAGTTCTTAGTAAAGGGAATCGTAAGGAGGGCATGGATGACGTGATTGAGAGGTGGCGCAAGAGGTGATGACGAGCCAGCTTGGAGGGAGTTGAAAGCGCGAAGAAGTGGAGGGAGAAGGCTGTGAACTAAGGCGTAAGTAAGAAATCGGACGGATGAGTCGTTACGCGAACCCGTCAAGCCGATCGGACCAGTACTCCCCCATGACTTTGCTATTGTCGTCACCACTGCCAATCTCAACGACCTTCTCACAATCGACGAGCTGCAATAGGTGAGAAATAAGGAAAAGGAGGAGAGCATGAAACGTACCTTGGGGTAATGTGTGAGAATGTTAAAGGTGAACTTTAAGAGATCTACGATTGCTTCGCGCGCCATTTTGGTACCGCTGTGGAGAGTAGTGGTGAGGGATTCGAGACGAAGACTAAGAGTTTCGACAAGGGAGTGCGCTCGTCCGGACGATTTCCGCTCAACGATAGAAACGATGAATGACCCAGCGGTTACAGATGACGCAGTGGCAAGAAAGAGGATGCGTGAGGCGATGAAGACAACATCCGGTGATGAGGACTTCTGAAGCTGCATAAATTAACGGGCAGGTAGGGATGCTATGGCCAACTAACCTCGAGGAGAAAAACAGCATATTCTCCACCATTAACAGACTCGTTGATGATAGTGGCTCGTGCGCTTTCGACGAGAAGAAGGGCGTTGGCAATACAACGAAGGGCCTCTAGCGAGGCCTCTAAGTTGCCATCTCTGAAACTCTTCGAGATCGTTAGGAGAGTGGATAAGTTACTTTCCAAAGCTATGACAGATGACCCGGACGGATGACGACCCAGAGCCTTAACAGCTGAAAGGGCGAGGTGTGCATCTGAGAGAGAGAATTCAGTGGCAAGGATAGGGGCCGGAGGTATGTGAGTACCTGTGTGATGGAGCCTGCCACCCGTGCTGCCGGGCTTGCATGACCCGATGTCTGATAGCAGGGCGGAGACGAGAGCCTCACGAGTTGGATTGTCAATGAGGAGTGCTGCACGGAGGTCAAAGTACGAGGAGACGAGTTACGGGATGAAGGACAAACCACTTATGATGGCATTGAGTATTTTGGAGACGTCGGCCCTTGAGGAAGATGCAGAAAGAGCGTTGTAGGACGGCAGAAGATGAGCCATGAGAGTCGTCCTGGGCCAAACGGGTGGTTGGTTGAGGAAAAGGGACGATTAATGCATGAAACGTTTCTTTGCTGAATTGAGCGACGATATATGATACATCAAAGAGCCACAACTGTCCGCGGCCCGAACACACACCACAACCACAACCACAATGGGTTGGGACCGAAAACCGAAACCGATAAATCAGGAGTGCACAGTTGGCATCGTGCAACTGGGCGATATCCTATAACTGTAAATAATGTACAATCGTTTCGTCCTGTCTAACTCCCCTACGGACAAATTTCCGTGGGGAAGACCCGTTCCGTGCTGTGCTACAAAGGCTTGCGTGTCATGGCAACGCGGTGGTCAGGGCCGATGCTCCCCATTAGTTAAGGACGTGGACTCGGTCGACCCTCCTGCCAGTGGTTGTGAGCGCGCCTCGTTTGCGCCCGCCATCACCTCCGCGAGATCGGGAAACGTCTGCACAAGCGCATCGTCAAGCAGCTTCCGATAGCTCTACTTACTCATCAGGGTGCCTTGAAACGTGCATGAGCCAATAATACGCACCTCGATCGCTTTGATTTTACCGTTCATGAATTGGTTCTCAGTGGCCGCTCTTTCGAGCCGGTCTTTGGTCAAGTGCATCGGGTTCCGCCCATTGTCGATATCCGTGAGCACTTGCATCGGCACGCGCGTCGTAAGGCGTGATGCCCTATCATCGAGGCGGCCCAAGTCCTCTACCACTTCATTCCTATCCCACATGAAATTATGAACAACCGGACTCGTGGAGGTTGTAAGGTGAGAACGCACACGCGTAGTCCCACCTGCTTGCCTGTTCCTGGGTCTTTCGTTGAGTCGTTCACGACCGTAGTGCCAAGATTGTAAAGTGCATGTGCAAGTCCCATCAGGTCTTGCTCAAGGTCCCCTTGAATTCCTGAGGGGGGGACGGACTGCGCGGAGCGCGGTGAATCGGGGGCAGGAGGCGGAACATGAATAGGGATGAGCGGAGGCCGAGGTGGCATGGTATCAGATGGCATCGAGTTGGCGATGATGATTCAGAAGCAAGAAACAAAAGTTGAGACGCGCAACGAGCCCAATGGTGAAGGTGAAGAATACTTGTACATATGCCCTGGCGTAAGTAGTCTTTGCATTCACTCTTGTCCCGTCCCGCTCCATCCCGCTCAGAATCATCCAGCAGCATCATTCAAGTGGCTCATGTGGAGCCTGAGCTAACATCACTAGAAGAGAAAAGGGTACTGACTTTCAGTAGATAAACACATGAAATTCAAGGGCTTTTAATATGAAATTCCAGGAATCCACACCATTCAGCATACCAAACTATGGAAATTCAGGAGCTTGGAGGTTATAGTGACTCCCTCTCTTTCCTTCCTTTGTGCCTTCGCTTCCCTTGGGACTGCGAACCTGCATCGGAATTCAGATCATCCGGATCCCCCCGAAGATTGAAGGTCGGGGCGGTCACCTCGCACATTGATGACAA
>QFFA01005037.1:0-12499 GCA_003316565.1 Russula foetens | reverse complement strand
TAGCATGTGGCCTAATCGCATGTGATATACCTCTCTAGTCTAGTCTTTTATAAGATAAGGCTGCGGGTATGTATGCATCGTGCATCAATGATCGCTTCTCGACTACTTGCAATTGCAGGTTCCGCTGTGGGCATTGTGACTAATCCCAGTACTGCACCGCACTGGCACTCCAAAACATCGCATGCAGGAACTCATTGCGACCTTCTGTCAAGTTCTATAGCCAGGCTAACTGGCTGTCGTCTGACCTTGCTTCTGTACGTTGGAAGAGCAGCTCCTCACGACATTTCTGCTATCCTCTCGGCACGAAGGTGTCCGGCAAGGACGTCGAGAACGCACACCTTCCCGGTTGCATGGTGTTCAGGGTGATGTATATGAAACACTAATTATCTCGAACCCTGAAACTCACCAAGCAAGCGAATCTCGTAATGAAGAACGACAAAAAGGAGAAAGAATACAGTATCCAGAGCACCGTGCTCAAGCGCACAAATAGAATCATGTCAGACGACGTTTACATCGTCGCAACAAGATAAAAAAACGCCTACAACCCGAGCCCTCACTCCTTGTCGTTTGCCCCGCAGCCGTCACGATAATCGCCACCCTTCCTGGGCGTGGTTCGACTCTCCACGGTCTGTCCCAAGATCCCCAAGTCCACCGGAGCGACGATGACCTGCGGAACGCCACCAAACGGCCGCGCGGCGTACCTCAGCGGTGTCTCCAACGGTGGGGAAAAGGACGGAGGCGAGGGCGTAGACGACGACGACGACGACGAAAGCGAGGGCAAGCCTGAGAACAACGACGGCCCGCGCGAAAGACTCACGGCCCGCGGCGGCTTCGCGATGCGCATCTCCGGCAGTTGTTCTCCGTAGCGCCCACCGAGCGCCTGTGGCGTGCTCGGCGGCGTGCTCGTCGTCGTCGTCGCCGTCCGCTCCGAGCGCAGGCTGAACAGCGATCGCGCCGATGCCAAAGCTGGTTGCTTGGCGCGATCTTCGGCCGTCTTGCCGGTAACGCGACTGTGCCACTTCCGGACCAGGGGATAGAGGTAACACCAGATGAATGCGGCGACTGCCATGCAGGATAGCGCTATGACGATGACTGGTCGAGGAGCGCGGACATTAGGTGGAGTGTCAAGCCAACAGAGAGATCACACGCACTGCTGAGGGGCCCCAGCGGGGGGACGTGAACGTAGGTGATCTCGCCAGATGTGTCGGGTCCGACAGGGTACGTAGAGTCCGAATAAGTGGCTATGTGGTCGGCATCATTGATGCGCTGCATTCTCAGTCCGCCAGGGGAATGGTGTCTCCGGAGCAGAGGAAAGTCTCGAATAGAGGGACGAAGTCAAGAGCACTGTAGGATTAGTCGGTCATGGGCTGAGTAGCGAGCTGTATATCACGGCCTATTGTGAAGTCAGCCCACGAACCCACGACACACGTATTTTTAGTCATGGAATTCATTCATGCAATCAGACGTCCTACAATCCTATCCTGACAAGAGACCATTATCGACCGTGGTCACCTATAAGTGCGTATATAAAGTATAAAACACTCGAGGCCTGTAACACACAAACATCCAAGACCGACGAAGCGAAGTGCCTGGATAAAAAAAACATCCACCAACTAGTTCGTCTGAGCCCCCACGGCCTAAGTGGAAACGAGTTGGCAAAAAAAGTGAGAGGGAAAAAGTACTCAGGCAAACTCACCAAACGTTTGAGATGCTCCATGAAGACTTGCAAGCTGACGTCATCCGTAAAGATGGGCTGTCCAGCACTGCCGGCTTGACCCGCACCGTACATCCCGGCTGACATGTGCGTCGTCGATGGATTCAACTTTGAGAGAAGGAAACGTGCTTGACTGCCACCCTGATCACAAACGATATATCGAGGAATAGGGAAGCGGTCCGTCAATAAATCCTAGTACATAGAAATTCGTTAGTCATACACCAGTCAAAAGTGATTACGGAATACGAACTTGGGCGTCGTTAATGGGAATCTCCAGAAGTTCTTTCAAGTTTTCATAACCCTCTTGGTCCTGATAACCTGCCTTGCGCCATTGTGCAACCGTTTCGCCGTGGAAGATAAGTATGTGGAAGAATGTGTCAAGGAGCAAGACGAAGTCTGGCTTAATGGAGACGCTATCAAGCAACACGGGTTGGGGGGTGAGGTCGAGTCCATAGGCCATAAGCGTAGGTTGAATCATGATGAGAGAATTGTTGACATCCTCCTCGTTAAGAATGTGTCTGTAGAAAGCCGTCTCGTCCGGGCTGTTGTTGAAGACCTGGAGAAATTGACTACGACGCAGGTGGAACATGAACTGAGGGTAGATACTGAAGTTGTCGTTAAGTCTGAAACTCGACGGGTCCTCCTTCCTATAGTCAGCAAATTTCTGGCACAACCGAATAAGCATGCGATCGAGCCAGCGTAATACATCGGGGGAGTCATCTATTTCCGCCTTGAACACGGCAATGCGCGCCATGAGCACCGCCGCGGCTTCCTGATCGAACGACGCTGCGATGCTTGGGGATCCAGCCTCAGCGAAATTGCGCGCGATAGTAGTTACACGTAGTCGCATTTGGCCGCTCGAATGCTGGTAATGAGTGACAAATTGGATAAGGCCGCGAGAGCCTTGCTGTAAGGGTTGGCCTGCAGGTGTAACGACTTCAAAGTAGACGGCCTCAGAAGTGCGCGGATTGATGGTATTAAGCTTCCAGGCCGATGTCTGTCCAATGCCGATCTCAGTCTCGCCAACACACGCAGACTTCTTCCCCGTCGATATCGCGTGTCCAATGAGGCCAGAAACTTTCAACTCTTTCGTGGTCTGCGACGTGGGATGAGTCCGTATACGCGTCAACTTTGATTATTGCCGTGCATACCTGAACATCAAAGGTAGCGTTAAATCCCATCGCTAGATTGCCTTGGTCATCTTTATTGAACACGCGAAGGAAACTCTGCTTGAAGATGGATGTTGTAAACGAGTCTGAGAGTACAATGACGCCGTTGGTAGAGTTTGGTAAAGATTTCATTTCTAGAAGGCCAACTTGATCTAGACAGCCAGCGAAGAGATCGACAGCATGACCGTTGTTTGACGCGCGCTTCGCTAAGCCCTCATAGAACTACACCCATGAGTGCTAATATAAAAACGAGGACCCATGCAGAACGAACCTTGGTTGCTCGCTTGAAATGCTTCACACTGTCGCGATCGATGTCATGGTGTGACCGAATTGGCTCTTTAAGTTCGTGACTAACTACCATACCCGGTCCCTCAGTTGCAGCACCACCAGCGAAGAGCATGATACGAGCCCCCGAATTGGGGAAGGTTGTCTGACAAGAGTATATCAGTAGATATAATCATGGAGGGACACAGTAGGCGTACTTCTAGCAGTCCCACGGCGACGCTCAATGCAACACCAGTACAGCGAAGTGGACGCTTGTCACTCGCGACCGGCCACGGGTCGCGTGTCAGCGACTCGAGGATACCTGTGAGCTGGAACTCGCATTGGGAGACAGGAAGGAGGAATCGAGCAGCGCCAAAGGCCTGAGGGGGCATGGGCTGGCCGGGTCGGGGGGCTGCTCGGTTCTGTGCACTCAAGCCGAGCATATCCTGGATCTGCTTTGGAGTGTATTCTTTCCCGCCACGAAAAACGTAAGATTTGCTACATTCTGCATAGCCGATTTCGTGAACTTGAGCCTGTAAAATGTTAGAAGGTGGGAAAGGAATGAAAACATCGGTGCTCACCATAGTTCCAAAGGTAATAAGACCGACTAGGGCATATGGAGGGAGGAGACTCAAGCTGACGACAATCGCATCCCGGAGGGCCTTGAGGTCGTCGGTATCGAGGCAGGTGTCAATGACAAAGAGAAATATTGGGGGTACTTGAGCTGGGCGGCTCAGCGTATACTCGATAGTAGTGTACTTGGGCAACAGCTCGGCAGGAAGATTTGTACTAGAAAGGTCTTTGTAGTGGGGCGGGAATGCGTTGCGTGTGAGGCAGAAAGGACAAATCCATAACTTTCCCCGAATGTCGATTTGGCTACACACGGGATAAAGTGAACAAGGCGGCGCATATATGACAATGATGCGCACCAGTAGGGATTTAAGACAGCCCGACAAGGAGTTGACTTGCAAGTGACTGGTTCATAAAGCACGGGAGGAAGATCATCCCTCTGCTTCAACGGGATGTAAAGAGCTGCAATTGGAACGACCGTCCGATTCGCCTCGATGCGAGAAGAAGGCCAAACGTTCCACGACAGCCGAACGCCTTATGAAAAGTATGAGATCAGTCCGCCCAAGGAAATAAGTATGGAATACAAACCGTCCCGCTCCTCTACGTCTTCAAAACTCATTTTGTGGGGGGAAAGGGACGGGTTAAGATTTGGTGAGGAAGGCTTGATGCAGAGGACACGTCGTGACTTCCGGTCTGATGGCGCTGCCAAGGGACAAATCCAAACAAATAATTCCCACAGTGGCAAACCACGCAAAACCCAATACTCAGTGTAAGGCTAACAGAGCCGGCGTCACGGTGACCACCCCACTTTTCTGAAGAACCTTATAATGTCGTTCTCTGCACACATTTTCGTGACATATTTTCAACCTCACTCATACGTGCCAGTCACGACTTTCCTAGAGGCCGACGTGGCTTTGAAATCCTTTTTTCTGTATTTTCCCCGAGTCGGTTTCACCAGGTCTTCCAAATGCGCCACCCTGATCCGTATCTTTGTTCCAACTATTCCTCTTTATTATGGCACGGAAACGCTTTCCTGACCCTGTGATCGCCCGTTATCTGAGGCCTGCCAGGCGCTCCACTTTCGGCGGGCTTTGCTCCACAATACCCGAGCGTTGAAGTCAGCGCTCCGTCACTGATGAGTGCTCAGGCAGTGACAGGCACGCATCAGTTATCCTACTAGGTGACACACCATGTTTACGAAGTACACCTGGGCAAGGAAAATATTTTTGGAGCCTTTCTTCTCTCTTCCAGCGTGTTATTTGATCGTCACGCGTTATCTACTGTCTTTAACCCAAGTACCATCAACCAGAAAAGACAATTCGTCAGATTCCTCCTCCTCGTCCGGCCCCACCACTATCGAACCTTCATTTATTGTCCAGACGGGGCAGGCGCCAATTCGACAGGGGTGATATTCCCTGTGCTATCGCTCATTGCGTCACGCGCCTTCTGGGACTTTTGGCGCCGATGGTTTTCTGATGATGTCACAAAGCCACAGACACGGGGTGAGCTAAATTCAACGCTCGAACAAAAACTGAAATGATGGATTTGTTTTATGAAACGTGCCTCCAAGATTTTCCGGAAAGGTCTGCTCCACATCTCCGGGTCGTTAACTTGCCTTAATCCTGTATCATTAACAAAACATGTGTTGTAGGGCCTTGCTGGACCATGTTCGGCGTGCATGGGAGCTCCAACCCCGATATGTCATATGACGCTCGCGCTTTGTTGTGTTCGTGCTGATCCGCTGAGCGTGGGTGAACCCTTCTTTTGGCGACATCAGCCCGCCACAGGCAGATACGATCGTGTTGGTGGCGCACGTTACGGCAGTACGACTGGAGGGTGAAACAAATATACTAACACACACCACAGCGCTGGTGCCAGGGGCAGTCACGCATTCCAGCAATCGATGAGCTAAATCACACTCATGTGCCAAGGGACCAGCACCCCTTTCTCCGTTTTTCAGGCGTTGTTTAGCACGCTCGCGCTAGTCGCATGTGACGATCTCGTCAAATCTAAGTGGGCTGCAAATTGAGGTTCGAACCAGTTCGCCGTTCCATCAACAACGCAAACATCCTAATGGTGCAAACGTGATTTGAGGCTTTCCAATAACCTGAAATTGAACTAATTCTCCGGCTCGAACACAATGCAAGTGGCTCCCAGATTGACGGCATGCACATCCTGCTGACTTGTGGAGCCGCCACCAGCAGGCGGCCACTCCATTACGGTACCGGTAAAGCACCGCATGCCAGTGCATATGTCCTTTTCCTTGTCCTCACAGAGGCCTTGTGCGACATTCAAAATAGTTGTAATTACGGTCAAGTATCCCCTTCCAGGTCAATTTGTGCTTTCTTGTGCCGAACAGGCAAGTAAAATCCACTATTGTGTGTGTCCCAGAAGACTCGTTTTTATACTATTCACACTATCCCGACCTGACCTGCTTCGATGGGTATTGCTGTATTACATGAATTATGGGCACTTTACGCTCGAATTCCAATGTCGAGAAAGGGGAATGATCAAGGCCAAAAGAATGGAGGTGGCCGGTGATGAAGTGGGGCGAAACTATTGAACAAACACGAAATCGCGTTAGCTTAGGCATCATTTCATCCACATTTCGTCGTATTGAAGGGGGTTGAAGCTTTGTGCCGGAGGAGGGAGATGGTGATTGCAAGACCAAGTCTACCACGGCAATGTTCGAATGTACACAGCTTCTAGGGTCCCGAGTATGATTAACGTCGGGCGAGTCCCAAGGCTGAAGTCACACCCGCCTTTTAGCCCTATATTTGGACTCTATTAGAGCACCGCTTTGGCAAGCGTCTACAAGCAATACAGTAACAAAGGTCCTGTCCACGCCCCCAGTAAAATTCCTACTAACCGTGTGCAATCGTCTTTGTCCCGAACTGATAAAAGTGGCGCCCTTACACATAATCTATGAAGTTGAGCAGTCCTGAGAACACGCACCAATAAAGAGCAGCACTATCACCACTGGATATATATATGTGTGTGTCACCTGAAATGACTAACTTACCCGCACGATTACCGGATGGAACAAATCAATACGTCCTGTAGCCCTGTGGTACGAATTTCTAGAATGGGGTATGACGGACTTTCTGTCCTAGCCTTGGGGCTCTCCTTGAAACTGATGCATAAGGCTCCTGAGCCGGAGAAACTAGAGGACCGGGAAAACCCTGACGATAACATCATTCGGAAAGATGCTGGTTACGATAAGGGTGTCAGTAATTGCTCGGGTCACTGCGTGGGTGGAGACCATGCAATGCTCCACAGGCTCGTATGCCACAACAGGCATTGTATTCTGGAAAAAGCCGAACACAAAATAACGCTAACCATCAGCTGATGCTGGAAAAGCCCGTGAGCATGGGCAATTTATCAACTGGGCGCCGCGTTCGCCGTGTGGGGCCTGTAGATGGTCGAGTTAAACGACGAGAGTTCCCAAATATAGTAGAGCGAGAAACGCCAGAATCCTGGGACCTGGGAAGCGGAGTGGAGCGACGGTGACAGGGACAGGGACACTGGCCATTCATGTAATTTGCATCGGGCACAAAAAGTTTGGCTGCGCATCCTGATAAACAATGCCGCAGCTCTCAGCCGGCTCGTTGTTCAGGGAAGAAAGTCGAGCGAGCGGAAACTGAACCCATAAGTTATGTGGCGTTGTCACGTTATGTGACATTGTATGACGAACCATAATATACACAAACAAAATGTGGCAAATAGCTACTCATTTGGGTAACTCACCTTTTTGGTCGTGAGTAACGATCCTACGCACTCAAACTGCCTCAGCTCCTTGTTAGAGTTCATGACACTGGGATTCTGAAGGTTATTTCGGTCGGCATAGATAACGAATATTAATCCCGAATCCCGACAAGTATGGGGAAATGGGTGAGTTATTATCACGGCGAATATCATGATTTTTCTCACATTCTCACTGGGTCCCTCGAATCGACCCCATCAAGGCGCTTGGCGGACCAGCTCGGCCCCCCGAGGCGGGACGGGGGTTCCATCTGCGATGGGCCCTGAAGAAACATCAAGAACATTCGCGAAGCATCCCCATCCGGAGGGAATATATGGGATGATTGCGTTTGTGACCAAAGTACGCCTCTCTCATGCATTATGCGGTGCATTGCTACAAGTTCCACGTATAAAAGTCTGGAAGAGCGACGTGTGACCGCGTTACGGTTCCGGGATCCAGATCTACGCTGTTAGCGCCCACCTCAGGGCCCTTAAATGCGCAAATAGGCCAAAATGAATCTCAAAGCTGACCCCCACACCCGCTTTACTCTTAACGACCCCCCCACTCGCCTCGGGCGAGTGCGGCCCTTTCCTCTGTTTTTATCCTTTAATACATTTTACTTCTCTTCTCCATCACGCTTTCCTTCTAGTCCTTAACCCCTTCGTTTGCGTCGAGCCCTCTTTCTCTGACTTTCTGCTCATCACCTAACTCCCCATTCTGTCATGCCTTGTTTCCCCCCTCCCCACACTCGCTTCCTCGAGCCGCTCGAAGAGTTTCCGCTCGTTGTTCCCTTTCCCGAGGCCAATCTGCTTTCCAGGTACCTTCCTTGTCCTCGTCCTCCGTTGTGCGGCAGATCGCTAACTCTCACCCAAGCGAGCCTGGTGCTCTGGGCCTCTTCAACGAAACACCCAGCACCATCGATGTATCTCTTCCAACTCCAAGCATCCCGGTGTTTACCATGTTCGCTGAGTGAGTCATTCCCGTCTTCGGTCCCTTGAGCACTGAGGTGACGCCCACTAGCGAGCTACCCTCCCCCGCCCAGGTCCTTTACGACACCCCCGTTCCACCATCAGACTCCATTCAGCCTCCGCCAGCGCCTCTAATCAAAGATATGGATTCGTTTTCTGAAGGAACAGCCCAAGGAAGCTTCGACTTCACCATGTGCTCCGATCATGGGGATGTCCAAGCTCCTCCCTCGGTTGCATTCTCCCCTGGTCATCCCACTCTGTCAATCGAGATTTGGCGCGACGATGTGGTCCGGAGCACCACTGTTGAATGGCAGGAGATGCATTCGCGGTGCGATGAAGACGGACATATATCTGAGGTGAGGCGTCTATTCTTGGTATGAGAGGTCACCTCTAAGGGACTGGGGTTAAGGAGCCGGCGACCAAGCGTCGCCGCCTATCACTGTTCTCGCCCCCGGCAGAGGAGGAGCGGCCTCTGACAGCGCCTATCGCGAGGCGCTCTCACTCCCTTCCGCCCGTTAGCCTCCGCCTGATTCGGGATGGCGATGACTGTGACCATTCTGTGGCCCCTCTCCCCGTCGCGGTATCCAGCCCATGCACTGCCCCTCCTTCATTGGCGTAGGCATGGTCATCAGTGGTGAGTCCCAATATACATTCACCGTTTCTGGAAATTTCTAAAAGCACCTATGCTCAGTCCTCATTTATCTCGCCATTTATCACGCAAGCCGAGCCAGGGCTTTTTACCACGCGTGACCTTAGGACTTCTTGTTGTACACCTCGAGGATGTCACGAAATTTGACCTACGACGTTATATGTACAATGTACTAACCTAGATATCCCACTGCGCCTTAAGACTTGAGTCATTCTGCAGTGGTATAGACTAGACTTGCCGGATCTGGATGGCAATTACCTCTACCTCTACTACCCAATCGCACCTTAGTCATCAGTTGCCTGCTCATCTCATCTTATCTGCCTGTGTCTGTGACCCCAGTTAAACCCATGACTCCCCCAATCCCAATTTTCGGTTCCGTACCACGTGGTTCCACGTGTTTCAATATAGTAAGACCCTCCCACGGCTGATAGAGGGATCTGCTTGTAATCTTGTGAGAAGAATGACAAACCTTTTTGTTTGAAGTTTTGGCACATCCGAGTCGCTCCTCGTCTTGTTCTTGTATCCCCAGTCACACCCATACATTAGAACTAGGTGACACCATGGAATTCGTGCCAGCTCCTGCGGTACATAGGGTACTTTGTGCTGATTGCGGTGCGTCGATGATAACAGTTCCTTGCCGACAAAGCTGTGCAACCATCTCATGCTCATGCCCATCCTAGGAGATCCGATTGTTCCCAACTCAGCAAACCTGTGCATCAACTGTCTCAGGAATACGTAAGTCCGTCACACCCTTTACCACTTCTTCCTTAATCGCGATATTCAAGCGTTGACATCACCGAGGGGATCCCGAAGCAAGGTGTGCTCATCATCGGCTCTTTCTTGGTGGGTGGGCTTTCTGACAATGGATCTATATACTGTACCATAGCGTCCGTGTCGTTTTGCCGGAATTGCGAGCGCTTCCTTGCGCCGCCTGCACAATGGACGATCGCGCGGCCGGAGTCTCAAGAGCTCCTTGCCATCTGCCTCAAGAAACTCAAAGGCTTGAATCGAGTGCGGCTAACGGACGCGCACTTCATTTGGACTGAGCCGCACTCAAAACGATTGAGGATATCGTTGACCATCCAAAAGGAGGTATGTCAACCTCGACTGGCTGGGCTGTGTCGGAGCACTTATCCCAATAGTAGGTATTGACTTCCACGATTCTAGAGCAAGTGTTTGAAATCGAATACTTGGTCCAGCACGGACAATGTCCCGACTGTGCCAAATTGGCTGCGAAGAACACCTGGAAAGCCCTTGTCCAAGTTCGGCAGAAAGTTCCACACAAACGCACATTCTTGTACCTTGAGCAGCTCATATTGAAGCATGGGGCGCAAAAGGATACTATTTCTCTCAAGGAGGTGAAAGACGGTCTAGACTTTTTCTATAGCCAACGGAGTCATGCGATAAAAATGGTAGAATTTTTATCCGGGGTCGTACCTATTCGGTGAGCATCGCCACCCTTCGATCTTACGTCGGATGCTCATCAAGATTCAGATCGAAGTCGTCTGAGCGCTTGCTTTCGGCGGACACGCATTCGAACACGGCCAATTTTAGGTTCACGTACTCCGTCGAGATCGTTCCCATATGTAAAGATGATCTGGTCTGCTTACCACCCAAACTCGCGCGGCAACTGGGAAACATTCACCCGTTGACCGTCTGTACCCGAGTCGGCAACTCCCTCCATCTCCTTCACCCCTCGACTTTGCAGTCATGCGAGCTCATCTCTTCCACGTACTGGCGTGCTCCGTTCGAATCTCTCGCGAATATTTCCGATCTTATGGAGTTCGTCGTTCTTGACGTCGAACCTTCAGGTAACACGCACGGGAAGTGGGTAATGGCAGATGCACAGGTAGCACTGTCTGGCGCGTTTCGCTCCACTGGGACGTATGAAGATGATCGCATGATGGACTATGAGACAGCTGCATCGACGAACCAGATATTCCATACCAGGACACACCTCGGTGGGATCCTTCAGCCCGGCGATGCGGTTATGGGTTACCACTTAAGCAATACCAATTTCAATTCGGACGACTTCGCCAACCTGCCACAGGACCGCATCCCAGATGTCATCCTAGTAAGGAAGGCATATCCAAACCGACGCAAGAAGAACAAGTCGAGAAATTGGCGACTTCGGAGTATGGCGAAAGAAGAAGGCGAAGAAGGCGAAACTGGGAGCGGACGCGGCGCCGTGGGTCGTATGGGTGGTCGCGATCAGAAAAAGGTAGAGGAGGATTACGAATTATTCTTGCGCGACCTCGAGGAGGACGCGGAGTTGCGCTCTACGGTCAACCTCTACAAGTCGGATGATATGAAACTGGGAAAGAGCGGGTCCCGAACAAGTGATGGAAAGACCCGGAAGAAAACACAGCATGCGATGGACGTGGATGAAGTAGTGGCACCTGTCCCTGGGCCAGTATCAGAGGCAGATGAGGGGGAAGAGGAGGAAGCGGATTTCCCGGAGGTTAGGCTCGAGGAACTGTTGGAAAACTTTGACGAGATGACACTTGGGGAGGAGGAAGAACATGAACATGATTAGAGTAAGCACCCGTGCGCGACTACGGTATTCCCATTATGGTATGGCTTGAGGTACGATCACGTGCTCGACGCGCTTGTGTTTGTGTTTCCGGTGCCGTGTCTTTGACTGTGAACGCACAAGTGCCACCTTCCTCCAATCATTCCGACATGGCTACAAGAGCAAGAACAAGGCGCCCTGTTGCCGCACCCAAAAAACAGGCAGAAGCAGGGAGGAAGGCTGCCGCCGTTCCGGCGGATGATCTTACCAACAAGCTCGCATCGACCCTTACTATTTCGAAAGCGAAAAGTGCCCGTCATGGCGCTGCGACAGAGCCTTCCGGAGCTCCCAAATCCACACAGGATAAGCGAGTCTCTGCGATGCGTGTAGTCAATACTGCTTCGCAGGGGCTTACTTCGGTGATGAAATCTGGCTGGAAAGCCCCACGAATTGAGCCTTCCGCGAAGAAGTCCATGGCTGATACGCATGAGGCATTTGACTTGGCAGCCTCTGCCAGAACGGCACTGGGAGATCTGCGCGTGTTATCGCCAGGAGATGTTGATGTTGAAAGGGCGGCGATTAGCGTGGCAGGGAAGCTACTCAGCCTAGACATGGTGAGCTGCTGATTCGTTTTTCTTTGGGTCCCTGGGCTTATCCTTGAAGCATTCTCATGCCACGGACGTTCTTTTTGATATGCATAGCAGGCTTGTTGCGTTTGTGACGCCTGATTTCGTACCACCTACATCTCACCGTAATTCCCAGACGTCTTTGTCACATCGGCAGGTCATTTCGATGATCTCGTTGCCTCTGCCATCACCATCATCGAAGCCTCTGGACCCTACTCTGCTCTTGCTCATTTCAACATATCTGTCTCACACTCTCATCGCACTATCTCATTATTTGACCTCGGC